>CAUDNR010000327.1:5654-21959 GCA_958430865.1 Entrophospora sp. SA101
ATAAAAATTTCTTGTGTTCATATGTGCACAAATTTTTTTTTGCAGATCATAAGATCGACGAATTTCCAACACTGATCGGCAGCCAACCAAATAATAATAATAGTAAAATTCGTGTTACGTAAGCTCTATCCTTAAAGGGTTAGAATTTTAAAACATTAATCTAAATTAATATTGTTTGTTTGTTAAATTAGCCAATAAAAAGGAATTTCGCGGCCCATATTTTTATTTTAATATGTAATTTGTACACGAGTCATGTGATTAGTTTGTTGCACACCTGACAGACGGATCAATCATAATAACATTATTATTATGTAATAATTTTTCTTCCTTTTCCAATAAAAATAAAAATGGTACCGAGACATTTCACCTTATTACTTATTCACATCCACTTACTTCTACTTTTGACATTACCAAGCTGCTTTATTTTTCATAATAGCTTAGCAAATTTCGTTGAAGCAAGAAAGACTATTATTGATGCATTATCAGAACAGAAACGTTTTTACAAATTGTTGGTAACTTTACAAAACACCAGACTCATTCCTCTAATAAATCATTTGAAGACTGCAACCTTTTTTGCACCTGACAATAAGGCATTTAAAGGCCTTGATATTAAGGATATCACCAGGGATCAAATGCTTTATCATATTTTATATAAAGAGATCAAGAAAGAAGGATTTAAAAATGAAGAATTGTTAGTAACTCAGCTAGATTTGGGAGAAAAACTGGGTGGTGAGAACATTGGTCAAAGACTTAATATTGAGATAGATGAAAAAAATACATATTTTGTTGGAAATGCAAAAATCACAGAATTTGATTTACAATCAGATAATGGTAAACCAAAAAATAAATAATGTGATGAAATGAATTTTGTGTTCTTTATAAAATAAAACTTGAATTTTTTAATTGTATATTTTTTAAAGGTATTATTCATGTTGTATCTGAGTTATTAATCCCACCAAAAGATATATGTAAGTTATCTTTTTTTTTTCACTTCATTTTTTACTATTATTTGTAATGGTAATAATAATAATGTTGCTGTGTTATTATTATATAGTTACAACATTATCTCTGATTGCTGAAACAAATCTATTTACCGATTATCTTAAAATGAAAGGATTAGACAGAGTTCTTAAAGATAAAAATCACACAACAGTGTTTGTACCTACAAATGATGCTATAAACCATCAACTTAAATATTTCCAGAAAAATTATTTAACATCAGAATGTGGTGGAGGACTAAATGATTTGGATCTTTTGGTGAAGTATTTATTAAGTTATAGTAAAGTTTTATATACTGAAAGTATTCAAGATGGTGAATCAGAAGGTAATATATATATATATATCAATCATCAAGGGAAAGAAAAATTAATGGTTTTATTAATATCATTAATATTTTGTAGTTGATACAGTTCAAGGTGAAAAATTAAAGATATCACGTAATCAAAATGATATTTATGTTGGTAATGGTTTAATTTTACGTAAAAATTTGTTGGCAGAAAATGGTAAATCTTTTACTATGGTTGATCAATTGATTTTTAAATATATAAAATAACAACAATACTAACTCATATATATGATAGGTGTAATACATGTTCTTAATAATTTATCATTACCAAATGCATTATACTTTACAAAGCATAAATATCTTTGTGGTTTAAATGCATCAATATTTGCAGATTCAATAATTGAAAACCATTTGGAAAAATATATTGATGAACTAACAACACAACCTTTTACAATTTTAGCACCGGGCAATGATGTATTTTACATTGATCCAAACACCAACAAAAATAACACAAAAGAAATTTTAAAATATCATTTCTTGAATGGAAAATACACAATAAATAATTTAACAAATAAAATGTTGATAAAAACTGAATTGATAACTGAAAGATTGAACAATCAAAATCAAAGGATAAAAGTGTTAATAGAAGAAAAATATCCTCATCTAAAAACAGATTATGATGATGATGATGATGATGATGAGTATTTGACAAGTCCTTCTTCATCCATCATCAAATTTAATAATGCAATTGTGATTGATAAACATGAACCAGTGGAAATTGATAATTCAATAATTTATATGATTTCAGAAGTTGAAAAGTTACCAGTTGACATTATGAAAACTATAATACAAAACAAACTACTATCAGCATTTGTCTTGTCAATGTCAGCAAGTGAAAAGTTAAATTCTATTTTAGATGCTAAAGGAATCACTGTGTTTGCACCTATAAATAGTGGTTTTACAAAATTAGGCTTGATAAATCATTATTTGTTAACTTCAAAAGGACAAGCTGATTTAGATTTGATGGTTGGGTATCATGTTCTTGATAAAATTTTATATTTTGAAGATATACCTGAAGGTGAATCAATACATTACACAATTGAAGGTAATGAACTTAAAATTATAAAGCAGGGAACTGATGTATACATTGAAGATGGTCACAGTGCTACTACTTCTGTTTCAGTTATTACCAGTAGTAACAATTTAATTTCAAATGGTGTTATGCATGTAATTGATAATGTATTGTTACCACCATCATTAATTGTCACAGTGAAAAAATTGCTTATAGGAGCTGATGCAGATGTTATGTTAGAACTGATAAAAGTGGCAAATCTCACAGAACTTATATTAGACTCAAATGAGACATACACTATTTTGTCACCAACAGATAAAGCATTTATTGAAATGAATTTTACAAAATTGCTTGATGATGCTGAAAGAGTAGCACGTTTATTGCTACTGCATATTATTCCTGGAGAAATTGAGGATCTTCGAGAGGGTAAAGAACTTCAAACATTACTATCCAATGATGCTAAACTTGTGGTTAGAAAAGATATTTTCAAAGGTGGTTATATGTTGGAGGTGAAAGGACACTGGAGTTTTATGGACAAGGCAGGTATACTAAATAGTGGTAAAGCTAGGAATAATGGGACAGTTTATTTGGTTGATAAGGTTCTATTGCCTGAACATGTATCAGAAGAACCCATTGGTAAAACGTTTCTTGGATTTGTTATCGGATTATTATTGTTTAGTTTTGTTAGTAGTTCTGGTGCGTATGGGTGGGCATGGATACTACACTGGAGAAATCTTGGGCATGAACTTAATCCTTTGTTATGGTGGAGACGTTGGAGAGATGGGTATACATCAATTCCTTGATAGGAAGAAGGAAGGAAAGTGAGAGGATGAAGAGGGAAGGTTATGTTAATTTGAGAGAAAGTAGGAGAAAAGTAATTTTTATTAATCATTTATTAATTGAATAATTTAATGCTAATATATTTTTGAAACAATATAATTGAAATATTAAATAATTAATATTGCAATTCAAATAAGAATTCTATACTTGTATCTATATCTAGACAATATCAATAATTTTTAATAATTTAGTAATTTAATCATTCAATTTAAAATGCATTTTATAAAAATATAAAATTGTTTTTATTAAGAAAAATTTCAACAAAAAATTCCATAATCAGTACAACTAATTAATCAAATATTCACATATAACATCTTATTATGGTAAGGTGGATTGGTTGACTCTGTATTTTTCAATACACCACGAGTAGCCAATTTTATTATCATTGATTTCATTTTTTTTGGTGACATATTACCTTTTTCACTAATGATTAATGCTATGGCACCAGCGACATGGGAAGATGCCATGCTTGTACCAGACAATAATTTTGATCCATGTAATCCAATCCATGTTGAATGAATATTCTCCTAATTTTGAGATAAAAATTTCAATATTTGATTGATAGATAAATAGATAAATAAAACCCTCGGATTTAGAGTAGTATAATATACCTGGTGCAAAAATATCAATACAAGGACCAACATTAGAAAGTTTGAAATCATATCATTGATATTTGTAGAACCAGTGATCATGGCTTCAGATGAAGAGGCAGGTGAAAAGGCACAAGCGTTTGCACCATAATAATTTCCAGCTGCCATTGTAACATGTATGCCTAGATTTATAAGGGCGCAGCATTTTGCTGGTGCAAAATAATTTACTAGTCGGTGAGAGACTGGTTTAATCAAAAAAGGAAAGAATATATTAAAAAGAGAGAGATGAAAGGTGAAATTTAATTTAATCAATCGATTAACAATTAATAAATAAAAATCTAGTTGAATATTTATTTATTTTCTTTAGCCTGGTTTATGTCTAGAAGCAACCCAATTCATTGCTTTAATAATGTCACTTCATTTTCCAGAGCCTGATCTTCCTAAAGCTTTAAAACGGCTTCCTATATAAATATTTGTTTCATGTGACGTTATTTTTACAACAATATATATTTTTTTTTACCAGCAATCTATATATTTTTTATGAAAATAAAAAAAATTTTTTAAAAAGGAATATAATAATAATAAAGTCAGTGTCTGCAACTGATTCAAGTTCTCCAACTTGGAAGGTTGCAACCCAGGTTGCTGGTTTAGATTTTCCCTAGATTCAGAGTTTTGAGTCATGTGTTGCTGTCTTGTTGGTGGCATGTCTACTCACCCTAATTTAAATAACAAATTCAGCTGGTCAAATAAAAATTAAAGAAACAGAAAATTATGAAAGTAACTAATATATATATATATATAACATACCAAACAAAATCTGAACATTTTATTTTACAGCCTTCCTCTTAACATAGCCCAAATGCAATTTCAGGGTCACCGACCCCTGCTATGAATTACAACCTCCTGTGCTTGGAACAAGTTGCATATTCTTGTTGCTTTGATGGATCTGGATGTTTATGTGCACCTAATATCACAACTCTTCAAAGTTTCTCAATCAAAGAGCCATCTTTACCCTAGAGGTAGGATTGTTGCAGGAAACTTGTCAACTTTCTCTGGTTTGGGTGTTGTGAGGGAAGATTATCAAAAGTGTCCCTGATGATGATGCAGTCTTGGTAAACTCCAGGGCAACGCGCCCCCTGGAATTCGGTTGCATCATTGTATCATCGGGTGTGCAGTCAGATTAGCCTTATGTACACAAGGAATGTGAGAAAATGACTGTAAAGTGTTTACTTGCTAATTTTCCAATAATCAAATATTGCATATTGAAATGCCTCTTTTTCAATGGTGTGTTGCCTCGACACATTGTAATATTTATGATAATAATATTATTATTATTGATTACAACTACAAAAAGCAAAATATCAATCATTCATTTGTTATTATCTTGATAAGGATCTTATTACCCAGCAAGATCTGCTCCACGTTTTGATTCCAATTAAAATATTTATAAACTAAATATATCAATACAAATAAAAAATAGTGCCTCTGGTTAGTTATTAACGCTTCTTTAAGAGACCATATCATACCAATTAACATCACTCACATTTTGAAAAATAATTTGTTTTTCCAAAAAAAAAAAATCGGTCGTGTCAACAAAAAAAATCCTTTTACAACCCCAAGTTCCAATAATATAGTATTATAGGATTGGGTGTTACAATCCCGTTAACTCGTTAACGATAATAATAATATCAATGTTAATATTAATATTATAATTAATAATCCATTGATCCGTTATAATAATATTGTTTTTTTTTATGCTGAGGTAGGACTTTTTGACCTTGTTTATTTATCTAATACATTATGAATTTTACCTATTACTATTAAAATAAAATTAATATCACAATCTTTCAATCCTTTTAAGAAAAATCATTTTTCAATGTAAAGAAAATTTTTAAAAAATACAGTCTAAGCTATCTATACCGAACATCTCTATAACGAACATTGAGTAAGTCTCTCTCTATAACGAACTAAAGCAGAAAAATTACATATAGGGAGAGGGGTTCGGTATAGGGACCTTAGACTGTATAGGGAGGGGAAACATGTAAAAGAACACGGATGAAACATAAAAAAATCATGTTCTTAAAAAGAAATAAATCACAATCCATCCCCAAATGTTTTTGGTTTATTAATACCATATTACTAATATTATCCAATAATATTAATATGTTATTTTAATATTAACGGATTAACCTGTTACCAATCCGGATGAAAAAAATCCTAACGGATTCTTAACAGGTTCAAATATTCTTAACGTTAATCCGGGTCGTAGCACTACAATAATAATAATAGTAGTAGTATTTTTTTTATTTTTTTTTTTAAAAATTAAAATGTCTGCTGTAAATAAAAAAAGAAGAAAAAAGATATTATAGGAACGAGACCTGGGTAATAAGAATGGTGGTCACTTGTCCTCATTCTTAAAGGTGATGGTGGTTGCATGCAAATGCTGCCACTGTTACCACTACTCTAGTTATTATTGTTAAAAAGAATAGTGGTTGCTATGCGTCGCAACTTGCCATTCCTAGCAATTTCTTATTTTTTTTTTTTTAGGTATAAATTACCATCTTCAAACCTTATATATGCTGCACAAATCCCAAATACACAAACTAAATTTGGGGCATCCATTGAGGAATTCCCAAACCCCAAATGTAGATCAGTTTTCTTGCTCAACCAATAAGTGCCTGGAATTTGCGAGGATGATCAGCAATGAGCAAGTACAGGAATCTGATCTATATACATTTGGGATTGTGCACAAATTAATTTGGGGATTTGGGATTTGGGAGACATCTATATTCAAACCTACTAAACATTGAAGTAATTATAATGCAAACAATTTGTAAACATTATAATTATATTTTTAATTTTATTTACAAAACACTGCAATTAATTATTTATATTATTTTAGAGACCAAATCAAGATAGGAATACTTTGTATAAATGATCCATTATATGATGATCATCCTTATTATGAAATTGCAAAAAAAATACATACAAAATTTGGATAATCTTGTCTTGCCACAAGTTATAAATGAATCAATCAATACTAGAACAAATCAAAGAAGTAAAAAAAATATGAAGTGCAATACTTTTTAAAGAAATGGTACCAACAGGGTGATTTGTTTTCAAACAGTTTTGAATAACTTATGTTGGTATTCATTAGAAAGTTGGTTGAGAGGGTGTAAGTTTCCTTTTTCTGTTTTTCTGACTTATTCAATGCTTTTGTTAAATGATTTGTTTCTCTTTAGTTTACAATTTTTTAAAACCGAACCTCATTATTGGGACTTGGAGCATGGTGAAAAGACTGAAAAAACTTGCGAAGATTCAAATGGAAAGGTGTGTATTTTTTTATTTTGCAAGGTTAGGGTAACTTCTGGTTGAAGCACAATATGCCCATTGCCTAGAAGAATTACCAGGTATGACAGCTTGGTAACCACTCCAAGTCCTCTATTTTGGCACCTAACTTTGTTATTGATAAAGGTCTGCTGATTCCAAAGGAGGTGTTGATTTAAGGATACCAGCTGCAACTTTTGATGATGGTTGCTACTAGTGATGGGTGTAAAAATTATTTTGAAAAATGACCAAGTTATTAAGTACTTAATAACTCTATTATTAAGTGTTAAAAACACAAACATGCAGATCTCTTATTGGTAACTGTTTAATCAAATATTAATTTGATAAACAAGTTAATAATTAATTTAGTACTGTGCATAAAATTCAGTGTGCAGAGTGTGCATGCTAACCAAATTTGATAAATTTTTTCCAAATCTGCTGAATTTGGTTAGCACAGCACATTCCACATGCTGAATTCTATACACTGGGATTGATTGACAAAATGGATCTTTTGGATTAATAACTCTCACTCAGAGTGCAACAGTTAATAAGTGGTTATTAACTATTAATAACTTGGAGTTATTAAGTGTAGGGTTAAAAATTCCCATCACTAGTTGCTACCATCTTTGAATCATATAAAAATGATTGCAACCACCTTTATAACCATTTTGTTTCCTTTTTTGGGTTACAACATGGAACACTAGGTTGATTATGTACCTTCCTTTGTCCTAAATAAAAAATTACACACTGTTAACAGATGCTTTTCTTACAATAGGTCAGATCAGAACAAAAATGTGGTAACTTGGAAACTTATTGGAACAAAGTAATTGATGAATGTAAAATCATGTAATGAAAATTATACCAGAGAACTAAAAGATCTTGGATTATTATATGTAAAAATTATGTAACATATTATTATATAGGCTTTAGAGCAATGATCACATTAAAAAAAAAAATTTTCAAAAATAAACAAATTCTTTTATTTTTAATTGATAAAGTTTTAAAAAATATGGAATCATGTGAATAATCTCCAGAACTTAAGCTAAAAATTGATGTGATTTTTTTTGTATGATTATTATGTATGACTTTGTGTTAAAACCATTATTAAAAAATCACATGTTAAATTTTAGAGACAAAAGTTAGTGAAGTTTTAAAAAAAAAGATGCATATCAGCTTTACAAAAAAACTGACAATAGTATTTCATGTTGATTTTTTTATTAAACTGTACAACTTTGAGGCTTAATTCCTCTACAAAAACATGACATATCAACAAAATGAAGAGGTAACTTTGTAGAGAAAGGTCTTAGCTTCAAAATTACGTCTTGTTTTTTTGGTAATGCATTTCCATTTTTGGAGGAGTTAAAGGATATGCACAACCAATAAAAGTTGTAGGGGCCAGGTTTCCTGCACTGTATTGTATATTTAAATTTCGTGTAACAAAAATAAATATAAAATAAATAAAATAAAATGATCAGCAAAGAAAATTTCAAAAGGAACTTTTACATTTACACATATTATTTCTTTGTTTGTGATATACAACCAACCAGCATAGTGGAAGTTTGTTGTTACACTAAATGTTGTACAGAACTCATTGCTTCTGAAACTTCGCCAGTGTATAGTTGTTACCTCTCTAAATTGGAGATCAAGTTCGGATCAAATTCAAATCCAGTTTATCACTTACTTTTTATTGCCAGAATGTTTGCCGTGTATTGTAAAGCTACGTTGCACAATATAAAAAATTAGTGTAACATTTCAAATTTCCACTATGCTCAACCAACCCCCAATGAAATTTTTTTAATAGAAGTAGGGCGTTTTAAATGTCATTTATTATTAGCTTACCAAAAATGGTATCTACTACTCAGATCAATTCAAAAAAAAATTTAACCGCACCAAACAAATTTAGTAATTTCAGTACGGGGGATGCGAATGTATCGCGTTACACGTTAGTTGATTTCTGCAAATGATTCCTAAATTTGTGCTAGTTATACACAGTTATACACTCTCAAAAAAAGTAATTTTTAAAGCATCCCTAAAATTTTGCCACCTATTAAAAAATGCCAATATTTTTAATAATCTTTCTTTAATTTCATTGGTCAACACTACTTACACGTGATATTTTCCCTTGTTTGTTAAGATTTCAAAATTAAATCTCACCAGGATTTAGCATTTATAGTAAAAAAAGATCTGATTGATATCGGAAATATCAGGAGATATTAATATTAATAATTATGTGATAAAAGTGGTGACAAGCTTAATAACTTTAAAAAAAAATAAAATAAAAAGGTGAAAAAAAATAATTAAAAAAAATTTTTTTCAAGTTGTTTTATATTAAATAAGAATCATCAAATTATAGAGTCCTCATTTTTTATTTTATTTTTTTATTTTTTTAAAAAAGAAAAATAGTTATGTCGCTCTCTAGACCAACTAACTCTGGAACTTCTTTGTCCAAGTTAAAATTTACTCTTCCTAAAGCCTACGGGTATCTTACGATTGTGCAAGCGGGTTCAGCAATTGTATTTACAAGCTTTCTAGTAACTCATTTAAGTGCAACTGCTTTAGCCAATATTGGAGGAATTGAACTTACTAATAAAGCAATCATTTTGGGAAGAGTTTATTATCAAAATAAATTTTTAGAACCAATAGTTGTAGTTGCAGCACTTTGGAGTCATATAGTTTCATCGGCGGCCAAACGAGGAATTAGATTATACTGGAAATCCAAGAAACAAGATGAACGTAAATTAACTGGTGAAGTTCATGAAAAAGTTGAAAAGATTGTTACAGATGAGAAAAATGAACAAGGAGTAGTTATGCGTCAAAAAATTACTACTAAAATCACCACCACCATTACCGAATCTTATGTTTCAAGAGCAATGAATAGCTTATTTCCTTATCATCACGCAGTAGGATATCTTTTGATTCCATTTGCCCTTTTTCATTCAACAATTTCTCGTGTTCTTCCAAGAAAACATTTTGGAGATTCGTCTTTGATCAATGCTACTTATGTAACCCTTGCACTTCGTAAATGGCCAAAAACATCATATTTTATTTTTTCAGCATTGATTGGATTGACTGCATACCATGTCACTAGTGGATTACCGTCTGTTGTGAAAGTTATCAAAGGAGCAATTTTTAAAAGTTCGACAGCTGATAAATCTCTACCACCAATATCAAAAAATATACAAAAATATATTAGAACTGGAGCAATTGTTTCAACAATTGGACTATTAGGAACCGGATTACTTGTAATTGGTGGAAAAATAGGAAGGGATCCTAGAATTCCATTACGTTCTGAATATTTGAAAGTTTATGGTCTTGTATATCCACAGAGCTGGGTTAGATATTAATTTCTTTATCTTATTCATCATTCTCAACGTCATTGTTAATATTAATAATAATAATAATAATAATAATAATAATAATAATAATAATAAAGTTTCTTCATTTATCAACTATCATATTTGGTAAATGAATGCTAAAAAATTAGTCACAACAATAATAATTATAATTACGACAATAAATAATGATTATCAATTTATTAATTATCATTTATTGATCTAATAATTTATTTTATTTATTTTAATTATAAAAAATTCTAAATTCTATACATATAATTATTATATATACATCTACATATATATATATATATATATATATATATATATATATTCTATCAATCTATATTATAAAAAAATCAATGCATTTCATCTAATTTTTTGGATTAGAAATCATTTATTAGATGTTCAAAAAATTTTTAAATCTCACACACACACACGCATATATATATATATATATATATATATAACTTGAATAAAAGAAGAAAAATTAATTATATTATTAATATGTACAAAATTAAAGTAAATAAAAATTACACCTCTTTACTAAAAATAAAAGCTTATCATGTGCAAGTAGGAAGGTCTTTTGAGAAAATTCTGATTTCCAGCTATTTTGTCTATTAGCTCTATGTTACTATTAAAGTCATTTTATAATATTGTCCACAAAATAATAATGACGATGATAATGATAATAAGTAAGAAGATAAAATTACTCTACTATTTCTTTCTTTTGCTTCTCAATTTTCTGCCAGCACCATTATTATCAGCTCTTATTCTTTTTCTATTTACTCTTCCATTATCATCATTATTACCATTACCATTATTGCTCTTCCTTTTTTTATTATTACTGCTGCTTTTTTTATTACTGTTGCTATTGTTGTTATTGAGTGCTTTCTTTCTTTTATTAAAATTTAAAATGAGACTATTATTATTATTGCGGCAACTACTGCCAGTACTTGATAAATCCAATTCTTTTTCAAGTAAGCTTACCCACTCATCAGTTGTACCTTCAACCTGATAGTCAATTATGTCGTTCCACTCCTTGCTTCGCGTGACATCAGTAACATTTACTATTATTACTTTACCACCTCTTTCATGAATACCTCTTGCAAAACCTTTAACTAATTTCTTCACTCCTATGACTTTTAATGAAGTGCCCATTACGATTAAACAATCAGCCTTCTGCTTATCTTTAGCAGCGATTTGACCAATCTCAAGACCATGTGGATGATGATCACCATAAAGCACCACAGTCGGCTTTAATTCACCTACTCTATGATATCTTTTCTTTTGTTCCCTTCGTTCAGTTTCTGCAATAATAGTAACAATTGTAAATATCATCAATAAAAATTAATCAATCATCAAATTGACAAATTGTTTATCCATTCAATAAATTAAAAATACCTCTTTTTTCACAGCTGGGACAGCTAGGAGCAGCTCCTTTTTTTAATGTATTACAGTGCACAGATTCGAAACCGACAATGTTTGAACATGCATCACACTTTAATGACTTCATGGTGCCATGTAGTTGTATGACTTTTGCAGAACATTTGGTGGTTGCTTTGATATTGGAAATGGTTTGAAGACCTACGACTTCCTCTAAGTTATCGATGTTTTGGGTATACACTCTAACTAATTTACCAACATCTGAAAGTTTTTTGAGGAACAAGTGTGTAGGTGTCGGGTTTGCTTTTATAATATATTCTTTTAACATTCCCATGAAAAGATAGAAAGCTCTTATCGATTCGTCATTCCTGAGTAAACAAGCATCAAATAAGTCTTGACCGGAACTAAAAGATCTTGGAAATCTTTGTTTGACCATTTCATAAAGACCGTTTGCAGAGCGGAAGTCCTGATAAAGTAAAAAGAAGGAAAGGTTTGAAAAGGCATTTGTTATTAGTATCTATTAATGAACAAAGAGGAATTCAACAATATTGAAATTGATATCCTAGTTTAATTAATATTAATATTGGTAACAAACAATACAATTTTGACATGAATAAAAGTTTTTTACAAAGCGTGTCAAATCTTTGGAAAAAGCGTAAAGAATATATTATCATAGTGTAGAATATTTTCTTACAGGTATGCCGCCACTGCATGAAATTCCTGCACCCGCTATTACAACACATTTCTTAGATCCCTTTACGTGACCCAAAATATCCATTAGAGCTGAATGGTCGTCTTGTTTATTTAAAGAAATTTTGATAATGTTGTTCATTTTTTAAATTTTTTTAAAAAAATAAAACTAACGAACGATAATAAATTTTTTATATAATTGTTTTTTATAAATTTTTTTTTCAAAAAAAGAATTTGTGAAAAATGATTTAATGAAAACAAAAAAATGATAATAATTAATATATAGGAAGTTGAAACAACAGTTACACAAACTTTCGTAATCTATTAAAAAATTTTTTTAATATCCACCACATACTTAATTATTAGTAACGTAGTAAAGAAAGGTCTCATTAAATAATTAATAAGTAAATGTATCAATCGTAAAATAATTATAAAAATAATAAAAATAATAATATAAATTGATGAATAAAGAAAATACCAATCGGTGAATTTTATAATAAAGTCTCGAAAAAAATTTTTATCTTGAAAAAAAAAAGAAACTTTTTAATACATCTCCTCATCATAAAATTCTTAAAAAAAAACAGGTTTTACAATAATGCAATATACATGTGAGTTCTAGTGATACAAATCTTTGATGAATGAATAGGAGAAGATTAGAAAATTACAAAATTTATAGGCAGACGAGTGAATGGCTGAAGAATGAATGAATGGTCGAGGTGAATGGTGGTGTATTTAATATTAATTTGTGAAATAAATAGTGGAAGATAGCTGCAATTTTTATTATTATTATTATTATTATTATTATTATTATTATTATTATTATTATTATTATTATTTTTTATTTTTATTATTTTTATTATTATTATTATTATTTTTATTTTTATTTTTATTTTTATTTTTAAAAAAAATTTTTTTTTTATTTTTATTGAATTAATCACATTCCTTCCAAAACAAAAAATATTTCTTAAAAAATTAATAAATAATGAATTTAAATTTCATATGTACAACATAAAACAAATAATGACATTATATTTTTTCATATTAGTATGAGAATCTACAAATTTCATTGTCCAAAAAAAAAGGTTTTGTTTATGTAGTGTAATATTTATTATTTATGAATGTCTGCATGTTTGTTTGTTTGTTTGTGTTATTATTTAAAAAAATATATTTGCAAATTTATTTGATGACATCATCATTCATTCACATTTAATATTTAAAAATTTTTTCCAATAACAGATAATAGTTTTGAATTTTCATTCATTCATTTAAAAAAGGAGAATGTATGAATAAATGAGATGATAATGCATGTCAAATTATGGATGAAAAAATTGTGTGGTGTAACATTCTGACAAATTTGGGAATATAAATTTTTTGGTATATTAGTATATATTAATATAATAAAAATGATAGTGGCAGTGATAAAATCTTATTCAAATTTTAGAGGATTAATTAAAAGTTTTGTATTAAAAGATCTCTCATTTCCTATAATAAATCATCAAAGTATTAAAACAAGAACCAAGCGTGATTTTTTCTAAAATGAGTGAATTATAAATGACATCAACCAATAAATTAAAATATGAAGAAAAAGATAACATCGACGTCAACATCGTCAACAAAAACAACAATAGTCAAGTAATTAAAACATGAAGAAAAAGATAACATTGACGTCAACATCGTCAACAAAACAACAATAGATTTAATCATGATCAATAAAATATTGTAGAGAAACTTTGAGTTTAATGATAAAAAAGACATCGAGATGATTCAAATAATATAGATTAGAATGCCAATGCAGCACGCAGAAGTCGTGCTACGCCCCAGAGCCCATTTCTGGTGCGCGAAATAGCTGGAACAGTCACATGAATCAATTATCAGCTATCTTGAATAATAATAATTATAATAATTATATTATAACTTGATGCAAAAATCTGATAAAGAATATCCAGTAATCATTATTTTTTAATTCGATGGTATGATTTCAATAATTAAAAATAGTCACAATTGCAATACCCGAACTTGATGAAGGGTTATTTACGAAAACGATTACAAGACATTATTTAAATTAAAATGAATTATTTAACATTTATAATATAGTAACGCTCTTTTGGTAAGTTGTAGTTAATTGTTATAATAATAAAGTTGTTTAAAAAAGTTGAAGTTTTGATCAATAAATAATTGTATCTATGTAGTGTATATTAATAGGACAACTATTGGCATTTGAATTAATAAACGGTTATCGATAAATGTTTAGGATAGTTTAATTAAAAAAAAGCGTGTTCGCAATAAATAATAGGAAAGACAATCCCCCAAAAAATCTAACTGAAGCTTTTTCTCGGAATTTGCTAACGCAAAAACAACGAGATAGCTCAATGCTACAAGTCAATCGCACAGTATAGGAACCAATAGTAAAACAGCTGTTAAAGCAATATCTCGTTGGAGACTAAAAATTAAAATCTTTCGGTTGTGACAAATCCTGAGAAGCATCGAATACAGCACGGATCAAAAGTTAAAAAATTTGAAGTATCATGTGATCCACATGTTGGATTTTAAAAAAATCACCGCCATTCAATCCAGCTTTAAAAAAAGGAGCCGACTCGTTTTTTAAAAAAAAAATTTTCATAAACTTTTTAGTTATGTTCAGAAATGCAATATGAGCTCGATCTGAGTAAACCAAGTTAGTTATTGTTTGACCAAATTTGGTAATGATTTTTTTAATGTAATAAATATGTCCGTTAAGAATAGAGGATCTACATAGTTCTGTTGTGCGTGAAAATGAAATCTGCGAATTTGCTCGTGATATATTTAAATAAAACCTTTTATGACTAGTTTTTAACTATATGTAAAAAAAAGAAAAAGAAAAACATATTGTTAACAAAGCTCAAATTCTTAGCGAATATCTAATTAAGTTAGCGAATGTCTAAGATAAACTTGCGGAATTACTGTTAAAATTGTGAAATTTTATTTTAAATCACATAACTTCCATAAACACAGATATATAGATATCTATATTAATTTATTATATCTATACTACATGTCTATATGACCCAGGGTTGGTCATGGTACCAGTCCATTGATGGTCCATTAGTGTAACATTTTAAACATTTTTAGTATTTATTAATCTATGAAATGAGATTTAAACTAATTCCTTAGTTTTATTATTTTTCATTATCACTAAAACATGTGTATAAATTACTAAAAAAAAAAGAAAAAGATAAGCAAATAAATATGGATTTTGCATTTTTTATTTATTTATTTAAGATTCCACACTGGATACAATACATGCAAACTCACAATTTTTCTTTAGAAAAATTTAAAAGAGCAAATAGTAGATACATGCTTTGTGATATGCAAGGTTCTTTCTTACTTCTAAAAATCCATATTATCATGTTATTAAAGGGAGAGATGTATCTATCAGCTGGCAATATATTTCCATTGAGTATAGGTAAGGAAACTTTTGACTTTTTATGATAGGAAATCTTCAAGAGAGATTATAATCCTATAAAATCTATGATTTTTTATTCTCGTTATGATATTTGCACTGATTATACAATCATAACACAAGGAAGAGAATTGTAAATATTTTGATTTTGTAAAATTAAAGCTAATAGTAACACAAACAATTTTTATAGAGTAACTGAGGAATGGAAGCATGGTGGAATTTCTCTTTATCACATTTATCACTTTGTGACGATCTCAAATTTATGTTGTGTGACTATATAATTTTAAAGTACTTCGTATAATAAAAATGTGTTTTACAATTGCGAATTTCTTGTTTTTGTATTA
>CAUDNR010000328.1:0-12400 GCA_958430865.1 Entrophospora sp. SA101
TACGATTTCATTTTGTTGATATGTCACAGCATTGCGCAGTTAGAAGGGCTCAAAGTTGCACAAGTTTACAATGTTCATGATGAAATTGGCCGCTAATATCGTTACTAAATTTAGACTAGCCTGCGAAAATCATTTCTAAATTTGGCAGTCACAAAAATATGAATTATTCTTTTGAATAGTTGGATGCGAAATATCCAAGCATCCTTTTGCACAATGATGTAATTTTTCATAAAATAGTCTATTTTGTGGCCAAATAGTGCATTGATTAAGTAGTCTAATAAATTACTACAAAAACATATAAATAGACCAAAAATTGCAATGGTTGAGCAAGTAGTGCCAAATGGTATCTGTGATTTGATTTTTACAATGTGAATAAAGATATGTACATATTATTTATTAGATAATTAGATAGATAGTATAAGCATGTAACAATAATACACTAGTTATATCAGAAAAAAGGAAAGATGAGAGATGACAATTAATCTTTTTAATATGAAAAATGTATGGTGTCCAAAAATTCTTTGAGGGCAAAGCTCTCAAAGAATGCTCTCCGCAGGAGCATTGGCTTCTTCACATGAAGGAAAATTTTTTTTAGCAATGTTATAACATTATATATATATTAATATATAAATATTTTTTTTAATTTGTATCACCATTAAAGGTCACGTGACATAAAAATTTTATTGCATTTTTTGAGCACAACTTACAATTCTGAGTTTTGAAGATTTTTCCCAAAATTGGCCACGAGGCGCAGCAAGTTGCGGGACTAGGTGACTTGCACCATATATAGAATATTTTTGGTTGTCGATCATTACAGTATTTGGAAATTCCAAATTTGGAAAGATCCCTGACTGTATTATAATTTCAAAACCAAATCCATCCATTTGATATTTAAAAAAAAAGCTTATGGAGTTAATTAGGAAGCCGTGGGATAATAAATAATACAATACAAAAAACCTCAACCTTGTTTTTTAGGGATGTTAATGGTCCCAGTTCGGCCAGTCCATACCTCAATTAATTCATACTAATACATGTTTACTTGATTTTTTTATTCTAAATCTCCATTTTTCCATTTCTAAATTTCCCAGATTTCATATTCTATATTCACCTAAATGGCATTTTTAAGCTCATGCAGATAAAATTTAATGTCAACAGTAACTTGTTAAATTAAATAATTTCCAACCTTTCAACAGAACTATTCATAATCTATACACACCATCCTCATTCTACCTTCAATTAATTCATACATACATATTTCCATTTCTCCATTCTAAATTTCCTTTTCTATATTCATATCTTCTGATCCAAATGGCATTTTTACAGCTAAACTGATTTTATATCCAGGGACATTTCTTAAAATTAATCAATTGCCAATTTTTAAACACAGATTGAAATTAGGAAGATAAAGATATAGTCTTAAAACTTTTGTGACAAAGTTATAAACTAGGTAGGGTATTTATTACTAAGAGAAGTATTGTTTTTTGTGTAATAACACTATTTTGCAACATTCTGAGGACTGATAAATAATAATAATAATAAAATTATACAAAGTGTTATTGGCTTTTCAATAACAAATGTATTTTGTCACTTCTTGCTCATTCGCTCAATAACACAATATGAAAATTGGAAGAACATGAACCTAGAATCATCGAGCCTGCTCAAACATCCTTTAGTATCAGGCTCTTTACCAAATTTTGTTAATGGTAATCACAAATATTATTATTATAAACCTTTTTATAGAGGTTGGGATCATCCAAAAAATCCTTAGTCAACTACTAGTTGATCAAAAATTTCTTTAGTATTAGTTGACTATTTTAGTCAACTAAAAATTTTTTTTTAATTTGCAAATTGTGAATTCATTTCCATTTGAATCTTTCACTTTTCAAAATGCTTCCACACAAAACTATGTGTTATGATTTGTTTTTTTAAAGGTCTTCTGGAACCACTGCTTAAATCATTGGAACTTGAAGCCAATGAATTATTGAACCTTGTATTGGAAGTGTTTATTCATTCACATGTAAAATTATCATCAACAACACACTACTATTGTCATCATCATCATGTCATATTGATGGTATTGATACTTTTCCACATAAAAATTTTCCATTTTGAATGATAAAACACAAAAATTGTAATTGGCCAGACAATAATAACATTAGTATTAGTATTAGTATTAGTATTAGTAATTAGTATTAGTATTAGTATTAGTATTAGTTATAGATGTTAGCCGAAATTGCCTCTCTTAATATTAATAAATGATCATCGCCGAATCCGAAATGCCGAAATAGTTTCTGAAATTAACTTTATTAGTTGCCAAAATTATATCCAAAATTATTTGGACTCATTAACATAATAGCCGAAATGCTAGGTTGTCTTTTTATGGTCTTTAATATGAAAAATATTGTGAATCTGAAATTGCTTGCCGAAATTGATTTTTTCAAAAACAATTTCGGCTAACATCCTTAGTATTAGTATTAGTATTAGTATTAGTATTTAGTATTAGTATTAGAAGTTGACTAAATAATTGATTAAATTAGTTGACCATTTAATTGACTAAGATAGTTGACTATTAGTTGTTCAAAAAAAAAGTTTAGTTGATTATTTTAGTTGACCTTTTTGTTGATAACGTTGACATCATCAACAACAACAACATCACTAACGATAGTTACAATATTACAAAGGGTTGATTTCCCTTTTAAATAGTTTAATGATAATTAATATTAATATTACATAATAATAATAGGAGATAAAAAATATAATATCTATATATTGTTTGTCTGCCTAAAATTTTTATATGGCACGCATTAATGAATTGAAGTTATATGTTTGATCATTCATTTCAGGAAATATAGTAATGTTTAATTATCCTTAGCTCTGTATATTGTTGCAATACTGCCATATGTAAATGTTTTTTTATCATTTTAATATCATTATGTATCTGTTTGTTTATCACTTTACTACCACCACTACCACCAATCTGTCTACATTCGTAAGTAGTGTTATTATTGTATATACAATCTTTTGCTTTTTTTTGACAACCATTATTGTTGGATATATTATTATTGCATATATCTTTTTTTATAATAACAATGATTATGATCTCAACTAGTATAATCATAATTTCCACTTTTTTTTTATAAGTTGGATTTTTCTAAAAATTCTTTTTAATCTTGTTTGGTAAAAGTACATCATATTTATATTAATATGAGTTAAGTCCTTGTTAATTAAATCAGGTTTATTTTTCCCGAGGAAAATTTTGTTTATATTTACATAGTTCAGGTTTGTGTATCTATTTTTTGTTGATCAGTAAATTCTATTTTTCTGAAATAATTAATCAATGCTATTGTTCCTTATTGTTATTGTTATTACTATAATAGTAAACAAGTCGGGAAAATTTTTACTTACTATAACGTAAATGCATATGCAACCCCAAAATTCAGCACGATATGATCATAATGTTATGCATACTACTAGCAAAAAACCCATTTGGTTTTGAGGTGGGGCCATTGGTTTGACGGGCTGTTCAACAGTAAAATAGTTTTTTTAGCGATGCAAATAAATTTTTTTTAGAGTTAATTATCATTTTGCTGACCAGTTTACGCATTAAAAATACTCGTGTTTAATGTTGAGACACAATGATATAATAATAAGGTTTAAAAAAAGGGTCCAAAGGCCAAATGGTGCTCGTTTATGAAGTATGTGTATTTCCCTATTGAATGGATTTATCATCTCATTGAAAATGAGTCGTAATGATGAAATTTACTGTTATCTTAGCCCACCGATCTAGAGAAACAACTTGAATTAAAAATAATAATAAATTACATTGAAATAGATCACCCTAATTTCCGATGAAAAATTCACCTATTGCAGAATGCGGACTAATTTTTGAAGGTTCGGAAATGTGAGAATCACCACCAAATTTGATTCATTCCTTCACCAATCATAGGTAATATTGGATAAAAACCTTAGTTTTGAAATAATGCTAACTATAGCTTTACATAGAGAGCCTCTTTCAATGTAAGAGAGAATGGATGCATTGGTAACTCAATTTATTTTATGATGTTTGAACTTGTTATAAAGATAATGATAATAATAGAGAGATATTTTGGAACCAATTCGGAATTTTTTATTAATATTAATATTATATTGATTGATATGAATGATCATCGATCAACTGATTTACCGTTATCTCACAAATTGCACAAAGTATGATTATGATCTCAACTAGTATAATCATAATTTCCACTTTTTTTTTATAAGTTGGATTTTTCTAAAAATTCTTTTTAATCTTGTTTGGTAAAAGTACATCATATTTATATTAATATGAGTTAAGTCCTTGTTAATTAAATCAGGTTTATTTTTCCCGAGGAAAATTTTGTTTATATTTACATAGTTCAGGTTTGTGTATCTATTTTTTGTTGATCAGTAAATTCTATTTTTCTGAAATAATTAATCAATGCTATTGTTCCTTATTGTTATTGTTATTACTATAATAGTAAACAAGTCGGGAAAATTTTTACTTACTATAACGTAAATGCATATGCAACCCCAAAATTCAGCACGATATGATCATAATGTTATGCATACTACTAGCAAAAAACCCATTTGGTTTTGAGGTGGGGCCATTGGTTTGACGGGCTGTTCAACAGTAAAATAGTTTTTTTAGCGATGCAAATAAATTTTTTTTAGAGTTAATTATCATTTTGCTGACCAGTTTACGCATTAAAAATACTCGTGTTTAATGTTGAGACACAATGATATAATAATAAGGTTTAAAAAAAGGGTCCAAAGGCCAAATGGTGCTCGTTTATGAAGTATGTGTATTTCCCTATTGAATGGATTTATCATCTCATTGAAAATGAGTCGTAATGATGAAATTTACTGTTATCTTAGCCCACCGATCTAGAGAAACAACTTGAATTAAAAATAATAATAAATTACATTGAAATAGATCACCCTAATTTCCGATGAAAAATTCACCTATTGCAGAATGCGGACTAATTTTTGAAGGTTCGGAAATGTGAGAATCACCACCAAATTTGATTCATTCCTTCACCAATCATAGGTAATATTGGATAAAAACCTTAGTTTTGAAATAATGCTAACTATAGCTTTACATAGAGAGCCTCTTTCAATGTAAGAGAGAATGGATGCATTGGTAACTCAATTTATTTTATGATGTTTGAACTTGTTATAAAGATAATGATAATAATAGAGAGATATTTTGGAACCAATTCGGAATTTTTTATTAATATTAATATTATATTGATTGATATGAATGATCATCGATCAACTGATTTACCGTTATCTCACAAATTGCACAAAGTACAAAAATTAGAATTTTATTTTTAAATAAATAAATGGTCAAAGGTTTTATTTTTAAGCTTTGAATGCAAAATTATTAAAATTCTTTGCCCACTAAAATTCATTTTTATTTTATTATTTCCAACATTCAATTCTTCTTTCAACAATATCCTTTGCTTCTTTAGCTGACAGATGATGAATACCTAGATTTTCCAACATTCTAGTTATCTCTATAGGTTCTACTTCTTCATTATAAAGTATTGAAGTCACATATGACAATGAGTTTTGTTTTGATCTTTTGTCTTCATCATTGTTATCATGATTAACTGTCGGCTTAATATTCTTTTTAGATGGAAGGGTCAACAAAATACAAGCTTCTTTTATCCTGTTAATAATAAAAGGGAGAAAAAACAGCAATTATAAATGTTAAAGTTGATTTCTATGGCTAATTGATCATTTAAAAATGAAAAAAAAGATGAATGAATGAAATACCTCTTGAAATAATTTTCTGGTTTTTTCACCCATCTTTTCCCAATAAAGAATAATCCCTTTTCCATATCAGCTTTAAATTGGAATCCGCCCATTTCAGAAAATTGGTTTCGCATAAGAATACGATCCCAAATGTAACCCTGCAATTCCTCAGAAACTTCTTTGAATATTAATTTGAAAATTCTTGTTGGTAGATTATTCGATAAAAAGTTAAATGATTGTGCAAGATCAGAAAGAGGGGCATAAAGATCCGGTGATAATTCAAGAAGAACAGTATTGCTATTATTATTACTGCTAAAATGAAAAAGACAAGTTATTGGCTTGAACAATGACCAATCAGTTTGCAATTTAGTAAAGATAATAATTAATACTTTTTACTATAAACTTTCAATCCATTCAAAAATTCTTTGGAAACATTTTTTACTATTATTGCTTGAATTCTTTCAAAAGAATGATCAAATAAGCCAGCCGGATCATCAAAAACAGTTCCTTCATCAACAGTTATTTGTACTTCTACTTTGTTTGCAGATGATTTATCAGTAATACCATCAGGAAATGTTGGCGAGGATAATGGAGATGTGCCAGTATCTCGTGCTGCACGTACTGTCACTTCATGCCATAATTCAAGAAAAAACTTGAAAAAGAGAATAGTTAATTTAATAATCATAATTTTGTTTGTACACAAATTTAATAACTCAAAAGTTTGTTTGTATAATAGTTACATTCTTACCGCATCTTCACCCCATTCTTTAATTGTTCGGCTTACGTATCCAGCACTATTCAACCACCTACATAACCTTTTCAAGCCTTCAATACTACTAGTAAACTTTCCTTCAGTGCTAGAAGTGTTAGGAACAGCCCTTACAAACGAATACCCCAAATTTTCAAATGCATCAACAGCAGAATCAATCCTATGTGCATACGATATTAATAATTCAGCTTGAATATCAACAAGAAATCGTATACGGTTATGAAACAAAGGCAACAATTTATAACGACCTAGAATAAAATTATATATATAAATATTGATATATATAAAGTTGACAGAAAACATTATTATTGTAATAAATACTTGTAACTAATTCCAATAAATTCATCAATTTTTTTGCAGACTTTGTAGGCTTAAATTCATCTTCCGCCCCATCTTCATCCTCTATTTCCCATGCATCTTCAGAATGCATTATCTCATCATAACGAGCCTCAGCAACTAACATATAAATAATTAGTTACGTTTTCATTTGAAAACATTTTAATATTATGTATAATATATATATGTATAATATATATATAAAACCTACAGCTTTTTTCAACTTTGAGCCATGCTTTAAACCATTCTTTTTTTCCTGTGAAAACATCAACACATCCCTTCCATTCTTTTTTCCCTGGTGGAACATACATATGTAATTCACGAAGAGTTTGATCAAGTTGTAATGTTTCAAACACTGTGTGTGAGAATACTTGTGGTGAATTTAGTAATGTGGGCATACTAAGAGTTAATTTGTTTGTAACTACAACAAGTAAAGAACATATAAACTCATTCTGAAAATAATAATAAAATTGTATTAGAAATATTAATATAAATAAAATCAAAGCAAAACTTATTTATTTAATTGAAAAAATTATTCGAGTACTTTAGCATGGTATTTTTGAAAATTTGCTTTATCCAAGATTGGTTGAACAACTTCTTGTAAAAATGGTGAATGTTCACGGATAGCAGTTAAAATGTATGTAAAGTACCATTCTGGCTACAACAAAAAAATATATTAAAATAAATGGATAATTAAAAAAAATATTTAATTATTAATAACCTACTACTACTACTACTACTATTATTATTATTACAACAATATACCTTATCAATTCGATTTGTTGCTCTTCTGGAATTAAAATGAAAATTAAATTTCACTTTCAAAGGATCAACCATTATTTGAATTGGTATAAGAGGTGGAGGTCCTTCTGCCTTACTATTATTGTTACTGTTGCTGTTTTCTTTAGAAGAAGAAGAGCCTGGCTCTAAATACTTTGAATCAGTCATCGACTCAATTGGTTGTTGTAATATAAGTAAATCTGTAAAAGCATTGGTAAATGCTGATAAATTATCAGAGGTGATTGAATTATCAGATAATAAATTTATTGGAGTAGGCCAGTTAAGTGAATCAAGTGTTTGTTGAAATTTTCTAAATTAATATATGTAAAAACTTTTCATTTATATTGTGATAAAAGTGGAATTCTTTTTTAATAAAAAATAATAAATAAATTAAAAACACACTTTGATAATCTACTCTTCATATCATCCCATAAAGCATCAACACTTTGTTGCAAAAAAGCATCTAAATTTTTTATTGAGTAACCCACTTGTTCATTTTTATATTTAATCTTATGTGCAAGTTGCATAAGTTGAGTGTAAGGTACAAGTGCTTTTTGTGGAGACTTTTCGACCAATTGTTTTGCTTGATTGCTATAAATGATCAAATTCAATTCAACTCAAAATTAGTACAGCTTTATATCTATCTATCTATCTCTATAGCATATATTTATATTTATACTAATATGTAAGTTACCTCAATTCATCAGCTATTACCAATATTTTCATGTATTTTTTGGATTTTCCTAATCCATAAACTTGACGTTGTAGTTTGATTAATTCATCCAACAAATCATCTTTTTTTTTTGAACCAAAATGTCCATTATCAAATATTTCGAATTGGGATGCCAGCCAATCACCCAATTCCAATCTTGTGGATTGAAGGTTTTCAAGTTCTGTTACTGTGGCATTAAACGAGGAAAGGGAATATTTTAAAGTTTCTGATGTTTCACTATGTATTTGAATAAACTTGGGAATGTCATTGATATTTCTTTTTAGTAATATTGAATAAAATTGATTTCAATTAAACCATGGTTATTGCCATTATAATTTAATACATGTGGTGTATTTGGCATACCTTTTCATTCAAAACTTGATGTTCATCATTTAAAACATCTAATATGGAATTAATGTTTTCCAAGTCTTCTAATTCTGTAAATCGTGAATTTAAAAAATCAACAATGTAATTTTCCGTTACGGTCTCATCAGGTTCTTTTACAAGTGATTTTAAATCATCAATTATAGAATCTTTTGGAAATTGAGTAGTCATTTTTTTATTCTCCAAAAATTATTATCATGCTCCCCATACTCGAATTTCATCCCATATCCTATTTATGATTAGACTCACCCAGTGTGAAATTTAAAGGGCTTGTATCACGTTGTACTTAATTCATGTGACTCAAAATTTGTGTGATTATCAATATACATGTGGTCAAAATTATGCGTCACCAATCATAATTTTGATGCGTTGACGCAAGACGCAATTCGCGACGCAAGACGAAATTCATGACGCAAGACGCAATTCGTGACGCAAGATGAAAAAATACGCATTTGGAAATCTTGATTGCAAAAAATGGTTGTAAAACTCTTAACATTACTATTATTAATCACTATTTATTTACCAATCAAATTTCTTTGAATTATTAATATATGTGAATTTTTTTTTCGAGATTATTAATAAAACAATAAAATAAATTTTTGATTCTTTTCTTTTTTCAAGTAACAAAATTTTTTTATTTACAATTAACAAAAAAAAAATCTTTTTACATTCACTTTCTTTTATTTACTGTTAACAAAAAATATAAAGAATTAACACAAAAAATAAACTCATTCACCTTCCAAAGAATCAATTTTTTATTTACAATTTAAAAAAAATTAAATCTTATTATGAATTCTTCTGAAGATGATGTTTCTACATCCACATTTATTACCAGAAAATCCAGTTCGGGAAGACCTGAGATGCAAGTATGGAACCATTTTAATAAAACCGTTTCTAGTAGTAGGGGACATTATGCAGCTACCTGTAATTATTGTGAAAAAATTTGGGCACGTGGTAAACCAGATGAACTTCAAAATCATCTTGCAAGTGAATGTGACAAGTGTCCAGGAACTATCTGTGATGAATTCATTGAAATTGTTTCAAATCGAACATTAAAAGAAAAAATAAAAATAAAAAAAATAATCAGTCTCATATTGGTGATTATATGGAAAGTACAAGATTGAATGATAACAAACGAAATAGTATCAATCAAGCATTGGGACGATTTTTTATAACTTGTTCTATTCCATTTGCTGTTGTTGAACACCCATTTTTTGTTGAATTCTGTAAGCAACTTAAACCAGCCTATGACCCACCCAGCCATACATCAATTTCAAATACCATTTTAAATTCAGAAAATGCTTGAATTACAATAAAAATCAATGAAGAACTTCAAAAAGAAGAGAATATTACAATTGATAAATATTTTTGGCTACTCAAAAAATATTTTTTGTTAATGAATGATCAATTAATTATCCCTATTTTTAGCCATTGATGGTTGGAGTGATCCCAATAATAGAAATTTATACAATTTTGTACTCATGACTTCAGACAGAAGAGAACACCTTTGGAAAATAGAGGATTTTTTTTCTTTTAGTATCACTGGGGATTTTCTGGCAGCTGAAATTGAAAAAGTTATTGAACAAATTGGCCCCAAGAAATTTGTTGGTTTAGTTACAGATGGAGCTGCAAATTGTGTTGTTGCTAGACGTAAAATTAATGAAAAATATCCAAATATATTTACAATGTGGTGTGTTGCTCATCATCTAAATTTACTTTCAAAAGACCTCTGCAAACATGAATTTGCAGATAATACAATTAAAAAATGCCAAACTTTGGTAAATTTTTTTAAAGTCACATTTGGGAATGGCAGCACTCTGTGAATCAATGGAAAAGCTGCAAATAAAAGGTGGTGGAATTAAGACATTTACAAAAACTAGGTGGTCTACTGTCTTTGATATATGTGAGACAATATTAAGATTATGTTCTGCTTTTGAAGATGTAAGAATTAATTCTTTGTTTTACATGACACAATTCAAATATTTTAAAAAAATTTATCTTTTCTAATTATAAATTATAAGAGAAAAACCAGAAATTTTAAGTAGTTTATGCATTAGAACAATCAATTCACATGGCTTTTTTGATGACATATGTCAATTAACCATAGTCCTTCAACCAATAAAAAACACAATTGGAATCCTTGAGTCAAAAAATACAACCTTAGCTAATTGTTTTTTAATCTATGC
This sequence comes from Entrophospora sp. SA101, assembly GCA_958430865.1. Classification (NCBI taxonomy): domain Eukaryota; kingdom Fungi; phylum Glomeromycota; class Glomeromycetes; order Entrophosporales; family Entrophosporaceae; genus Entrophospora; species Entrophospora sp. SA101. The sequence continues at coordinate 10,943 of CAUDNR010000328.1, forward strand.
TGTCTTGCATCAGCAATATATTATATACCAGCTATTTACCAACAATACTTATCAAAATTTTCGTAATTATTGTATTGATAAATTTAATGAGAGATGGGTCCAATTTGAACACAAGCTATTTCTTTTAACATATTTTCTCCACCCAAAATATCATGGTAGGTAAAAATGTATCTGCAAAAAATTTTTATTAAATAATTATTTATAAAATTTTTAAATTTTAAAGGATGTGGATTACAAGATAATATATTTAGAGAGAATTGTTTGTTTGCTGGTGAATTGTTGCGAAAAATTGGTTATAACACATCAGCAGTTAATTGTTTAATAGCTCAGCTTCGTAGATATTGGCTTAATAAACCTCCATTTGATCTGGGGTTTGATTCTTTAAGAGATACACCTGTCACTTGGTGGCAAACATGCGTTGAAAAACCACATTTTATTCAGACAATTGCTCTTAATTTACTAAGCATTGTACTGCATTCAGCAAATTGTGAAAGAATCTTCTCTGTGCTTTGATGGTTTTTTGGTCAATGAAGATCAAGGTTAGATCCAAACCAGATTTCAAAGATGGCCAGAATTCATTCGTATTTATATATCAAATTCAAAAAATCTATTACAATATTTTGGTCAAGAATTAACATCTGAACAAATTGAAGCACAAGTAGTTAATGCAACATATCATCTTACTAATTCAAATGAAATTGAAGAAGATGTCCCGTTTGCTTCCTTATCAGATGATGGAGATGATGAATTACCTCAAGATTCTAGAACATTTGTAAGTGAAGAAGAATTAAGACATGTATTGCAATTGGAAACATATGTAATTATTTCTAATCAAGTATTTGTTAGCAATTTGGTAAATATTCAAGATGATGATAGTAATAATAATAATGATGATGATTATGTTGAAAATTATATTGGGGATACAGATTATAATGTTAATATATTAGTGGATGATATTTTAAATAATGAAATTGATTAAATATAAAAATGATAGTATTTTTTTTTATCATGTTTGAAATTTTTGTGAATTGCACAAAACTTCATATAATAAAAATATTAATTTGCTTATAATTATGGATATTTTATATAATGAATTTAATACATACAAAAGTTTTTCAATTAGACCATAACCTTTTAAAGTTATGAAGTAGAAAATCGCAAATAAATAAATAATGTAATCTTTATCATTTTTGCAAGATTTGAAAACATCACTTTCAGATAGTTTATATCACTCACGAGTCTTGCGTCATGGATTGAGTCTTGCGTCACGAATTGCATCTTGCGTCACGAATTGCGTCTGCGTCTTGCGTCTGCGTCAATGCGTCTCACACTAAACTAATTGCGTCACATGACTTTTAATTTTGACGACATGTATAGTTTCGACTAAATAAATAAAATAGAAATATTTTATTTAAAACTTTTATCTTTAACCAAAATTATTCGCTAATAACAAAATCA
>CAUDNR010000328.1:16031-26076 GCA_958430865.1 Entrophospora sp. SA101
TGCATGTACTTCACTTTCAGCTGTCGAACCTCTTATATCATTTATTAAGTTTCTTAAACCTTTGCCCTTATTCTTGTACAAATACTCGCCAAATTCTTCACCAACAGCTGATAAGAAATTATTAGTGTCTCTGAGATTTGATTTTGTAAGAGTGATCAAATTATCTACCAAATCTGGCATTGAAATAATGACAAACATTGAACACAAATCACCGAACGCTTCGTGAAGAGCTCCGGTCTGACCATCAGCCAACCAACCCGGTTGTATTATATCAAGGAAGGCGTGACCTGTCTCATGAGCCACAACATCAAGTGATCGACAAAGATATATTGGAGTTTGTCCTGGTCTTCGTTCATAGAAGAATTTCAACACTCCCTCCTCTCTACTATAATATGCGTTAGCATCGATTCCAGCATGTGGGTGTATTACTAATTTTTTGTTTCCCCATGGTCTAGGAAGAATTGGTGGTTTGCCATCAAGATACTCGATATCACCTTTGAGTAAACTGTACGTATATTTGACAACAGAGAAAGTGTGCACAACATCAAATTTGACTTGTTGAGGTGATGGTGGCGGATTTTGAGATTTGTCTTCAATAAAATCCAATAGGATATCACCATTTGCATCTGGAGCAATTGGTCCAGAAGTTGAACTGGTGGTTAACAATGAATCGGTTGGACCGGTAGTGATATCGGATCCTGGAAAGTAAAGCGCTCTGATACCGATTGATTTAACGAAAGGATCGGCTTTCCATACATTTACTCTTGTACCTTTACCAGCTGGTGGGGCTGCGGAAACCAAGGATGTTTGATGTAATCTTGATGCTAAATATTGTGCACTCCTACATTATTATTACATAAATACGAGAATATGTGTGCGGTTAGGAAGAGAATATGATAAAATTAAATAATCCATTAGTTATAAATGTTTAACTACCTTGGGTAAATGTTTTGATCATAATCAAATAATGCATAGACTAATTTTCTTGGATCTTTTAAATCATAATTTGCAGTAGCAGATCCATTCTTTGACGGATCAATTTGAAGGTATTCAGTGGATTTATGTATGATGTACTTGTTGATGTGTTCAACTTGGAAAGAAACCCAGCAATTAGAAGCGATGCTCAGACTTTACTTCAAGTAGGAGAAACATTAAGAAGAGCATTGTTGATAGCGCTCAGAGTATCATCTAGTCAAGCAACCGATCAAAAATTCCAGGAAGTTGCTGTCAATTTACAAACTGCACTTGGTACACTCGGTAGAAGAATAAATGCTGATTTGAGTGGTTGGGCAGCTTCAGTTAAAAGAAATGCTGCTGCACGTGAATTGACCCTTGCTGGTACTGCTGTTAATTAATTCTCATGGAATAAATATATATATATATATGTACATGTATCTGTTTTTATATATTATTATAATCCATTTTATGTAATTTATTTTTATTGTATCATATAAAATTGAAAGAAAATAAATAAAATCATTTATTTTCATTATTAAAATATTCTGTATTGACAACTATTTGATAAATAATAATTATATATCCGTTCTTATAAATGATTTGTGTGTGTGTAATGTGATAGATAATAAGGTTTTCGCTACTAAATCTAAATTACCAAATACAAAATTATCAATATATTGTGGATTTTTTGGCAATCTCTTTTCTTTTCTTCTAATAATGTTCTTTTGGGCCCATTTTTACTTTTTTATCTATCAAAAAAAAAAAAATCATGTGAATTAATAATAATTTTGATATATATATATATATATATATATAGTTTAAAACAATCTTCTTGTCATGACATAATTTTGACCATTTCGACTTATGTATGGTATGAACATGTAAAACAAATTAATTCCTCGCCTCATATTTATCTGCCAACCCTTTAATTGAATGCTTGATGTTTGATATATTGGATCATCTAAAAATATAACAAAATAATATCTGTTAAAAAACAATGTTATGTAAAAGCTATTTAATAAATATTAAACATAAGAAATGAAAAAATGATTTAATAAACAGTTAAATACAGTATAACCCTTGTTTCAACGGATTATAATTAAATTCGCGTTAAAATCTTTGTTATAAAATCCGTTGAAACGTGATTAGTATTATAATTAGTAATTTCGTTTCAACGGATTTTATATGAAAATTACTTATATGTCCAGTCACTCCGTTGAAACGAGGGTTATACTGTATAAAATTTACAATCTTTGTCACCAATTCCAATATGTTTTTTGTTTCAAATTAAATCATCTAATATAATAATAAGATCAGTATCAGTATGCAGTAAAAAATGATGTCGTGTAAAAATGATTTAGCAAACAACATCAGGAAAATAAATCTCATGTAAACCTACGCAGGGTTTAAAACTGACCAGCATTATGCGGAAATGTTAACAGAATTACCAAAATATCGACATAATGCTGGCCAATTCTGAACCCTACGTAGGTTTATGTAAGATTTATTTTCCTGATGAATTAAATATAAAAAATACAATCTTCGCCACATATTTACTCACCAACTCCAAGTTATCATCCGATTACAGAGGTTTGCTTCTGTGTTGAAAGAGTAATATCAAAATAATTAATAGCTAATATTAAATAATCTTAATACAGTGCGTAATGTGATAAGTCATCGAATATACCTAACATACAGGTGGATCTTTTCAATTGAAGACGAATCTTTCTATTAGAAACACATTAAACAATTACCATATGTTTCTTTGTCTATTTCGAGGAAAGTTAAAATAGCTGTTTTCCGATTCCTAGAAAGCTCTCTAATCGAATTATCTAACCATATTATAGTGCGCGCCATCAAATGCTGCGTCACTTCCAATGATACTCTTTGATGTCACGGGAGTATAAAATCACATGACTCAATCATTTTATCGTCATGCTGATTTCTGTATATACCACAGATTATTCCAATTATCCGGTGAAAATTTTCAACACCCGATTAACCGGATAATCGGTGAATATCATTCGGCGGATACAACCACTACGTAATATAAGTATATATTCTCGTAGATAATAAATAAGTCCTTATTCTTCTTTTAATAATTATAAAATTGTTTAGATTGGTCGAAGAGCTACAATTAATTACATGAAGGTTTGTGGATCAATTTTTAATGATTCAAATATTGAACAAAATGATGAAAATAATTTCAAAAGACAATAAAACAAATTCTTGCTGCATCCATTAATAAATAAACTAAATCATCTAGAACCCATAAATCGTTAGAACTGCTTAGAAGGCCAAAGAAATCAATGAACTTTAAACACTTAAGATAATAGAAAATCGTGAATCTTCTTTGATTACAGAAAATATCCCTAATATAGAATTTCAATGGGTACAAATAATCAAAATCTATATAAATCTACTGAACAAGCTGAAAGACCAAATGGTTCGAATTTAGTTGAAACGATTACTAATCGATCAGAAGAAAACTTTGAATCCGGAAACTGCTCAAGTAGTAGAAGAAGAAATTCAAGCGATCAATATTTAGATAAATCTAGAGGTTGGAATCGTCCAAAAAATCCTTAGTCGACTAGATTTTTTTTTATAACAAATAATAATAATATTTCGTTTTTTTTTTTTTTAATTTGTAAATTACGAATTCATTTCAAAATACTTCCACACAAAACCATGTGTTACGATTCGTTTTTTTTAAAGGTCTTCTGAAACCACCGCTTAAATCATTGGAACTTGAAGCCAATGAATTATTGGGCCTTGTATTGGAAGTGTTTATTCATTCACATGTAAAATTATCATCAACAACACACTACTATTGTCGTCATCATCATGTCATATTGATGGCATTGATAGTTTTCCGCATAAAAATTTTCCATTTTGAATGATAAAACACAAAAATTGTAATTGGCCAGACAATAATAACATTAGTATTATTATTATTATTATTATTATTATTAGTATTATTAGTTGACTATTAGTTGTTCAAAAAAAAAGTTTAGTCGTTTATTTTAGTTGACCTTTTTGTTGATAACGTTGACGTCGTCAACAACAACAACATCATCAATGATAGTTACAATATTACAAAGGGTCAATTTCCCTTTTAAATAGTTTTAATATCTTTACATGATGATAATTAATATTAATATTACATAATAATAATAGAAGATAAAAAATATAATATCTATATTGTTTGTCCGCCTAAAGTTTTTATATGGCACGCATTAATGAATCGAAGTTATATGTTTGATCATTCGTTTCAGGAAATATAGTGATTTTTTGTATCCTCAGCTCTGTATATTGTTGCAATACTACCATCATGCGAACGTTTTTTTATCATTTTAATACCGTTATGTGTCTGTTTGTTTATCACTTTACTACCGCCATTACCACCAACCCGTCTACATTCGTAAGTAGTGTTATTATTGTATATACAATCTTTTGCTTTTTTTTGACAACCATTATTGTTGGATATATTATTATTGCATATATCTTTTTTTATAATAACAATGATTATGATCTCAACTAGTATAATCATAATTTCCACTTTTTTTTTATAAGTTGGATTTTTCTAAAAATTCTTTTTAATCTTGTTTGGTAAAAGTACATCATATTTATATTAATATGAGTTAAGTCCTTGTTAATTAAATCAGGTTTATTTTTCCCGAGGAAAATTTTGTTTATATTTACATAGTTCAGGTTTGTGTATCTATTTTTTGTTGATCAGTAAATTCTATTTTTCTGAAATAATTAATCAATGCTATTGTTCCTTATTGTTATTGTTATTACTATAATAGTAAACAAGTCGGGAAAATTTTTACTTACTATAACGTAAATGCATATGCAACCCCAAAATTCAGCACGATATGATCATAATGTTATGCATACTACTAGCAAAAAACCCATTTGGTTTTGAGGTGGGGCCATTGGTTTGACGGGCTGTTCAACAGTAAAATAGTTTTTTTAGCGATGCAAATAAATTTTTTTTAGAGTTAATTATCATTTTGCTGACCAGTTTACGCATTAAAAATACTCGTGTTTAATGTTGAGACACAATGATATAATAATAAGGTTTAAAAAAAGGGTCCAAAGGCCAAATGGTGCTCGTTTATGAAGTATGTGTATTTCCCTATTGAATGGATTTATCATCTCATTGAAAATGAGTCGTAATGATGAAATTTACTGTTATCTTAGCCCACCGATCTAGAGAAACAACTTGAATTAAAAATAATAATAAATTACATTGAAATAGATCACCCTAATTTCCGATGAAAAATTCACCTATTGCAGAATGCGGACTAATTTTTGAAGGTTCGGAAATGTGAGAATCACCACCAAATTTGATTCATTCCTTCACCAATCATAGGTAATATTGGATAAAAACCTTAGTTTTGAAATAATGCTAACTATAGCTTTACATAGAGAGCCTCTTTCAATGTAAGAGAGAATGGATGCATTGGTAACTCAATTTATTTTATGATGTTTGAACTTGTTATAAAGATAATGATAATAATAGAGAGATATTTTGGAACCAATTCGGAATTTTTTATTAATATTAATATTATATTGATTGATATGAATGATCATCGATCAACTGATTTACCGTTATCTCACAAATTGCACAAAGTACAAAAATTAGAATTTTATTTTTAAATAAATAAATGGTCAAAGGTTTTATTTTTAAGCTTTGAATGCAAAATTATTAAAATTCTTTGCCCACTAAAATTCATTTTTATTTTATTATTTCCAACATTCAATTCTTCTTTCAACAATATCCTTTGCTTCTTTAGCTGACAGATGATGAATACCTAGATTTTCCAACATTCTAGTTATCTCTATAGGTTCTACTTCTTCATTATAAAGTATTGAAGTCACATATGACAATGAGTTTTGTTTTGATCTTTTGTCTTCATCATTGTTATCATGATTAACTGTCGGCTTAATATTCTTTTTAGATGGAAGGGTCAACAAAATACAAGCTTCTTTTATCCTGTTAATAATAAAAGGGAGAAAAAACAGCAATTATAAATGTTAAAGTTGATTTCTATGGCTAATTGATCATTTAAAAATGAAAAAAAAGATGAATGAATGAAATACCTCTTGAAATAATTTTCTGGTTTTTTCACCCATCTTTTCCCAATAAAGAATAATCCCTTTTCCATATCAGCTTTAAATTGGAATCCGCCCATTTCAGAAAATTGGTTTCGCATAAGAATACGATCCCAAATGTAACCCTGCAATTCCTCAGAAACTTCTTTGAATATTAATTTGAAAATTCTTGTTGGTAGATTATTCGATAAAAAGTTAAATGATTGTGCAAGATCAGAAAGAGGGGCATAAAGATCCGGTGATAATTCAAGAAGAACAGTATTGCTATTATTATTACTGCTAAAATGAAAAAGACAAGTTATTGGCTTGAACAATGACCAATCAGTTTGCAATTTAGTAAAGATAATAATTAATACTTTTTACTATAAACTTTCAATCCATTCAAAAATTCTTTGGAAACATTTTTTACTATTATTGCTTGAATTCTTTCAAAAGAATGATCAAATAAGCCAGCCGGATCATCAAAAACAGTTCCTTCATCAACAGTTATTTGTACTTCTACTTTGTTTGCAGATGATTTATCAGTAATACCATCAGGAAATGTTGGCGAGGATAATGGAGATGTGCCAGTATCTCGTGCTGCACGTACTGTCACTTCATGCCATAATTCAAGAAAAAACTTGAAAAAGAGAATAGTTAATTTAATAATCATAATTTTGTTTGTACACAAATTTAATAACTCAAAAGTTTGTTTGTATAATAGTTACATTCTTACCGCATCTTCACCCCATTCTTTAATTGTTCGGCTTACGTATCCAGCACTATTCAACCACCTACATAACCTTTTCAAGCCTTCAATACTACTAGTAAACTTTCCTTCAGTGCTAGAAGTGTTAGGAACAGCCCTTACAAACGAATACCCCAAATTTTCAAATGCATCAACAGCAGAATCAATCCTATGTGCATACGATATTAATAATTCAGCTTGAATATCAACAAGAAATCGTATACGGTTATGAAACAAAGGCAACAATTTATAACGACCTAGAATAAAATTATATATATAAATATTGATATATATAAAGTTGACAGAAAACATTATTATTGTAATAAATACTTGTAACTAATTCCAATAAATTCATCAATTTTTTTGCAGACTTTGTAGGCTTAAATTCATCTTCCGCCCCATCTTCATCCTCTATTTCCCATGCATCTTCAGAATGCATTATCTCATCATAACGAGCCTCAGCAACTAACATATAAATAATTAGTTACGTTTTCATTTGAAAACATTTTAATATTATGTATAATATATATATGTATAATATATATATAAAACCTACAGCTTTTTTCAACTTTGAGCCATGCTTTAAACCATTCTTTTTTTCCTGTGAAAACATCAACACATCCCTTCCATTCTTTTTTCCCTGGTGGAACATACATATGTAATTCACAAAGAGTTTGATCATGTTGTAATGTTTCAAACACTGTGTGAGAGAATACTTGTGGTGAATTTAGTAATGTGGGCATACTAAGAGTTAATTTGTTTGTAACTACAACAAGTAAAGAACATATAAACTCATTCTGAAAATAATAATAAAATTGTATTAGAAATATTAATATAAATAAAATCAAAAACAAAACTTATTTATTTAATTGAAAAAATTATTCAAGTACTTTAGCATGGTATTTTTGAAAATTTGCTTTATCCAAGATTGGTTGAACAACTTCTTGTAAAAATGGTGAATGTTCACGGATAGCAGTTAAAATGTATGTAAAGTACCATTCTGGTTACAACAAAAAAATATATTAAAAATAAATGGATAATTAAAAAAAATATTTAATTATTAATAAACTATTACTACTACTACTATTATTATTATTATAACAATATACCTTATCAATTCGATTTGTTGCTCTTCTGGAATTAAAATGAAAATTAAATTTCACTTTCAAATGATCAACCATTATTTGAATTGGTATAAGAGGTGGAAGTCCTTCTGCCTTACTATTATTGTTACTGTTGCTGTTTTCTTTAGAAGAAGAGCCTGGCTCTAAATACTTTGGATCAGTCATCGACTCAATTGGTTGTTGTAATATAAGTAAATCCATAAAAGCATTGATAAATGCTGATAAATTATCAGAGGTGATTGAATTATCAGATAAATATATTGGAGTAGGCCAGTTAAGTGAATCAAGTGTTTGTTGAAATTTTCTAAATTAATATATGTAAAAACTTTTCATTTATATTGTGATAAAAGTGGAATTCTTTTTTAATAAAATAATAAATAAATTAAAAACGCACTTTGATAATCTACTCTTCATATCATCCCATAAAGCATCAACATTTTGTTGCAAAAAAGCATCTAAATTTTTTATTGAGTAACCCACTTGTTCATTTTTATATTTAATCTTATGTGCAAGTTGCATAAGTTGAGTGTAAGGTACAAGTGCTTTTTGTGGAGACTTTTCGACCAATTGTTTTGCTTGATTGCTATAAATGATCAAATTCAATTCAACTCAAAATTAGTACAGCTTTATATCTATCTATCTATCTCTATAGCATATATTTATATTTATACTAATATGTAAGTTACCTCAATTCATCAGCTATTACCAATATTTTCATGTATTTTTTGGATTTTCCTAATCCATAAACTTGACGTTGTAGTTTGATTAATTCATCCAACAAATCATCTTTTTTTTTTGAACCAAAATGTCCATTATCAAATATTTCGAATTGGGATGCCAGCCAATCACCCAATTCCAATCTTGTGGATTGAAGGTTTTCAAGTTCTGTTACTGTGGCATTAAACGAGGAAAGGGAATATTTTAAAGTTTCTGATGTTTCACTATGTATTTGAATAAACTTGGGAATGTCATTGATATTTCTTTTTAGTAATATTGAATAAAATTGATTTCAATTAAACCATGGTTATTGCCATTATAATTTAATACATGTGGTGTATTTGGCATACCTTTTCATTCAAAACTTGATGTTCATCATTTAAAACATCTAATATGGAATTAATGTTTTCCAAGTCTTCTAATTCTGTAAATCGTGAATTTAAAAAATCAACAATGTAATTTTCCGTTACGGTCTCATCAGGTTCTTTTACAAGTGATTTTAAATCATCAATTATAGAATCTTTTGGAAATTGAGTAGTCATTTTTTTATTCTCCAAAAATTATTATCATGCTCCCCATACTCGAATTTCATCCCATATCCTATTTATGATTAGACTCACCCAGTGTGAAATTTAAAGGGCTTGTATCACGTTGTACTTAATTCATGTGACTCAAAATTTGTGTGATTATCAATATACATGTGGTCAAAATTATGCGTCACCAATCATAATTTTGATGCGTTGACGCAAGACGCAATTCGCGACGCAAGACGAAATTCATGACGCAAGACGCAATTCGTGACGCAAGATGAAAAAATACGCATTTGGAAATCTTGATTGCAAAAAATGGTTGTAAAACTCTTAACATTACTATTATTAATCACTATTTATTTACCAATCAAATTTCTTTGAATTATTAATATATGTGAATTTTTTTTTCGAGATTATTAATAAAACAATAAAATAAATTTTTGATTCTTTTCTTTTTTCAAGTAACAAAATTTTTTTATTTACAATTAACAAAAAAAAAATCTTTTTACATTCACTTTCTTTTATTTACTGTTAACAAAAAATATAAAGAATTAACACAAAAAATAAACTCATTCACCTTCCAAAGAATCAATTTTTTATTTACAATTTAAAAAAAATTAAATCTTATTATGAATTCTTCTGAAGATGATGTTTCTACATCCACATTTATTACCAGAAAATCCAGTTCGGGAAGACCTGAGATGCAAGTATGGAACCATTTTAATAAAACCGTTTCTAGTAGTAGGGGACATTATGCAGCTACCTGTAATTATTGTGAAAAAATTTGGGCACGTGGTAAACCAGATGAACTTCAAAATCATCTCGCAAGTGAATGTGACAAGTGTCCAGGAACCATCTGTGATGAATTC
>CAUDNR010000329.1:0-20560 GCA_958430865.1 Entrophospora sp. SA101
CCAATTTTTTCACCAACTATAATCATCATATTATAGTTTAATATTATATAAAAAAAATTTTTTTGATCAAAAATCTCTGACCCTTCTTTTCCTAGAGCGCCCCTCAAATAAAATATACATATGATAATAAAATGTAACAATAATAAGTAGTAAATTTATTCATTCATAAAATAATCCTCTAGTTTATTACAAATCTATCAAAAAAATTTTGTATCAGAAGATTTCTAATTTAGAATTTCATCATCATTAATATTTAATTACGTTTGGTGCCTGTATTAGTTAATGATTGACATTATCCATTGTATCAAGATATTTTTATTATGCTTGAACATATAGATTTTAAAAAAAAAATCTGCTAAATCGAATATATATGAAAAAAAAAACTGTTAAATCCGTTAAATCAAGATAAAATAATTATAGAAAGATTTGGTTTTGAAAATTTATCCGTTAAACCCCTAAATCTGCTAAATCGAGATACACTGTGTATTTCATCATTACCAACCATTACTATTATTATTACTAAATCAAAGATGAATTAATTAGATTCTATTAATAAAGAATTTTCACCAAAGTGATCTTACACAAATGATGTTTCCATCACCAGCATGAATTCAACAATGCTAAGTTCATTATGAAATAAAAGAATTAAAGAAAAGACAACAATCACAAATGTGACTTTAACAACAATAATAAAGGAATTATTTGATCAGAACATTCAAAATATTCTTCTGCTCTAGAACAGAATTAAAAAATTTTATAAAGATAAAAAATAAATAAATGAATATATAATTCATTAACCTCATTCATTTTTTCAACATCTTTTCCTTTACTATTATCACTAGAATCTAATTTTTATTAATTAATTAAATGAGAATTAATGAGAATTAATTAATTAACTTGCCTTTATTAAAATCGACATTTAAGAAAAGAGAGCTAAATCAGGATTGACTAAAGAATAACACATTAACTAGAACTTGCATCCAAACCTTAACCTCCCATCTGTTGTCTGATCCAAAAGTAATAAATGCTATTAATATTACTGTTATTATGATAAAACAATCTAGCTGGCATATCGAAATAACCATCTGGTTGATGAATGCCAATAGTAAAGTGTAATATGGGGGCTTTTCAATAGAAATGGACCATGTTGTGAAAATGATGTTTTGAGGAGATCAAAAAAAAGATCTGCATTTTAAGGGGTTTACTATTGTTTTTGAAACTTTAAAGAAAAGTATCTTGATATTTTACTATGCAAAGTGAGTATAGTTTCTAAGCCAAAAACGTTCTACATAAATTAGAATTATGATTATCTGTCTTGAATAACATCATCATTTATATCATTTGTTTAAATTATGAATTATGATTATCTTGAATAACATCATCATTTGCAACAAAATCGGACAAAGTGAACATTGGTATTACCAAGAATTTCAGGGATCAAAATTTGTAATGTGATTATTAAAATCTTCCATTTGTTTGTTACCTTTGTTTTTTCCTTATATTAAGTGATATATAGAATTGTCCCTATATAAAAATAGTTAATATTAACATTAGGTCTACCAAGAATTATAGTACTTTATTAATAACAAAAGATAATGATTAAAAGCATGCCATCTTTTACATCAATGTATTTAATCATCAAAAGATTGTTTATTATTTATTTTATTTATTTGTTATTACAAAAGAGATGTTTAATGTATGCTCTACAATATTAATAGTATTTTTAAATAAATATTTTGAATATTTAAATTACATGAATTTGATGTTAGTTGACAAAATTTGACAAAATAAATATTTGGAAATTTTTTTTTAACATGTTTCTTATTATTCCTTATTTATAATTCTTTTTTAAAAGGTCTTTTAGTACCACTATTTAAATAATTAGAACTTGAAGCAAATGAAATTATGTCATATCAATGACCACCAACATTATCATCTTCTTTATATTTATACTCATAATTATAATTATCTTTCATTACAAAGACACAAAGAAAGAAATCAAAATTTAATAAATCAATATAATTATTTAACTAAGTTAGAAAAAGGAAAATAAATGTAATCATTCAATTAAATAAGCTAATTAAGATAGATAATAAATTAAATAGAGAAATATGTTGCAAAGAAGAATATTAACAAATATGGGAATCAAGAAACTGTTAGACACTCTATGAATGTGAACTAAACTCAAACAATATGCTTAACAATATATATTTGATGGATATCATTTAATGAATTTGAAAATATTGGATAAAAGTGGTAGTTGTTGACTATAAATTTGAATTCTGATTATGTTTAAGAATGGATGAAAAGTCCATGTTCGGTTTTTTATAATAAAAAATCAGTTTATCATAAAAACTATGAACCTTTCTTATATATATGTATATTATCTTTCAAGTTGCAGATTCTCTTTGCTTTGATGGAACTGGATATTTACATGGCACTACAATTCATTAGCAGAGTTGTGTCAGCTTGGTCGCAGAGCTATCCTTACCCTAGAGGTGGGATCATTGCAGGCAACTTATCAGCTAGCATGCCAGCAGCCTTCTCTGGTCTGGGAAGATTAGTGAAAATGTCATTGACAATTGATGCAATCTTGGTGAACTCCAAAGCCACTCAATACCCTTGGGATTCTGTATCATCAATCAATCAGGTCAATTTAGCCTTGTGAACACAAGGAAGATGTGAGAGAATGGCCATAATGTGTTCAAGGTAGCATGCATGCTTCAACACTTGCCAATTTCCGATAATCAAATGTTGCATATCAAATTGTTTTTTTTTCAACAGTCAATGCTGCCTTGACATCTAGTAATTATATATTAATAATAATATTATTATTAATGATTATGCAAAGTAAAATATTATCAATGAAAATCTTGTAATTACCCAGCAAGATCTGCCCCGTGTTTTGATTCCAATTAAATATTTATAAGCTAAAATAAAAATATCAATACAAATGGAGGCTTTTCAATAGAAATGGACCATGTTGTGAAAATGATGTTTTGAGGAGATCAAAAAAAAAGATCCGCATTTTAAGGGGTTTACTATTGTTTTTGAAACTTTAAAGAAAAGTATCTTGATATTTTACTATGCAAAGTGAGTATAGTTTCTAAGCCAAAAACGTTCTACATGAGGAGTTACATATAGCAATGGTATTAACTCAAGATGGCTTTTTTCACAACATGGTCCGTTTCTATTGAAAAGCCCCAAAATAAAAAAAAGTACCTCTGGTTAGTTATTAACACATATTCACATTTTGTCACCTTGGACTCTGTCAAAAAATAAATTGTTTTTCTAAAAAAAAATTAATCAATTTGCATCTGTCCTCCCAAAAAAAAAACCAATAGGATAAATAATTAATGTGTACATGCTTGTTGATCAAACAACAAACTTCTTTTTTCTTTTTTAATAAACATGCCAAAACAACAATGACAAAAAAAATGCAGTAAAGGAAAAAATGTAGAAAAAACATATGGGTAAGTGTTTTAAGAATGGTGGTGGTGGTTATTGCCCACCACTTGTCATTACTCTAGTTTATATATAAAGATTGGCAGTTATTGCAATCATTGCCACATGCCATCACACTAATTAGCTATATACTTTTTTTTTATTAGTGAAAATGATGATGAAAGGGTATTTATTCAATAAATTATTATTTTAGTATTCAATATTGTAAACACCACACCATTTGTTTAGTTTCATAATCATTTTTAAATAATTTGTGCATACCATTTATAATATTCATTAGATCCAAGAAAATTGTGAAGAAATAGATACTTCTGCAAGGGGACATAATAATGACTTCACAGTTTCCTCATTTGGTGTAGTAGTGAGCTCTAAACAAATATTTACATGAGACTATGTATTACAAAAAATGGAAATAAAGGAAAATTCTTTAAAGGATGTATGTTCACAAATGTTTTCTGGAACTGATAAACTTGTTTATTATATTTTCACTAATTACTGCATTTGGATAGTAGATTAATAATGGACACAATTTTTCAGATGATTTTCAGCAATTTTAGAAGTCAATTATTGAAAAGCTAAAAATTGATCCAGTTTTAAGTTATGTAACTGATATTGAGTCCATAATATAAGCCTTTAATACTTGATCCAATGAAATCGTTGTATTTTTTAATAGGATGTTCACATATCATTTTACTTATAATAGCACCTTATCAAGCATAATGGTATTAAGAAAGAACAAAAACCAATTTATGTTTTATGTACTGACTAAAGACTAATGCTGTAAATTATGATTATGGTAGTAATTGTATTTATGGCATATAAAAAGTGGTTGCAATTACCTTTGTGACCCCTTTTGCAACCATACTTTTTCCTTTTTTGGATTATGGCACTAGTCTTTAGTATTGACAATGAATGGCGAATGGCATTTCCTATAAATTCAAGATACCAGCCCTTATCCAAGTCATTGTATGTTCATATATGCAGGTAAATATATACATATACATCTTAATTCAATTGTTTTATATGCTATATTGGTTTAACATGCTGATTATTTGTAACATTTGTATTTAAATTATGAATTATGATTATCTTCTTGAATACATCATCATTTGTATCATTTGTATCCATCCAGATAAAGATAATTGCTTTAAATATTCCAAAGATGATTTTGAAAAAGATGTTCCTAATTATTCTGTTATTATAAAAGATGTTTCTGATAACAAATATATAATTTCATGTTATAAGTATGATAGATATAGTAAGCAATTATTAATAATTAATAATATTTTTATTATAATAACTAAATTCAAAAAAAACATGGTTTGTTGAATACATTTTGCCTTTGCAAAAATTTACTTGGAAGGTTCCACAATTTCTGTTATTAGCTCTCTTTAACCAAGTATATTGACATTAATATTAAACTTGTTTTCCATATATAGGTGGAAAACAAATCAAGTTCAAAAAGATAAAATCCTCCAAAAGTTAGCACCCCTACTTCAAAACAATTGAAAATCATTTTAAAAACTGTTAGGCGTTGTAAAAAGTGCTATAATAAACATGAACAATCATGTCAATTAGAATCTTCTTCCACAAAGACGTAAAACAAGTTCAATATCTTTAGGTTGGATAGTACATGATTAGCATGAATCGCTGCTAACTTACCATCTTCAAATAAATCAACTAAATATGCTTCTGAAGCCTATTTTAAGTATTAATAATAATTAGTATCCATTTAAAGTAATATGATAAACTTACTTGCAATGGAAGATGAAAGAAAGCTTTTTTTATTGATAGACAATAATAATAATATATGATGATCATTAATCACACTTGCATATAAAAAAAATAAAATGAGATCCTACACTAAATTTTGATCCCTGAAATATTTGGTAATACAAACGTTCACTTTGTATGGTTGGTTTTGGCAGAATGTCCCATACGATGCAATGTGCTAATACCGTACATAATTTCGAGTTCAGATTTTAGACACTGATCCGGTAGAAATCAGGGATTTGACTAACTTTTTTTTATTGTAAAAATTGAGTGCGGACGTCTGCGTCACAAACGCGCACATTTCGTTGATTATTATTAATATAATATTAAAACCCTTGAATATCTGGACCACTTAGTAAAATCATTAAATGACTATTCTTTCCGATCTATCCTTCAAAAAGTTCCTGGCAAACTTTATAAAACATGCTTTAATACATCTATCTGTATCAAGTTGGCTTCATCCCACCCTCTGGTTGTATGATAATATTGAGACAAGTGTCATAAAAGCAATACTTTCAGCCTGTCATAGAATAATCAATATTTAAATTAACTTCTTGTTTTAATAGTCGTTTGAAAGTTTTTGGTTCAGCTTTATATTTTTCGTTTAATATATAGAAAAGTTATTTCCTTGATGGGAAAACGGAAAATTGATTTTTTGTATCAACAATTTTATAATGTGACACATGAATCTAGAGCTATTACTATATTAATATTTCAATTCTATTCATTTGTTTTTAAAAAAAAATTAAAAAATGACTGAAGTTAGCATTGATAATAAACTTTTTCATAAACATTTAAATACTTTATATATTGCTTGGAGAGTAAGAAAGATCCTTTTTTTCCTTTTGAAATTTAAATCTTTTTAATTGAAAAAAAAATAAACACGCGTTATTTTTTTTAGAATTCCTTAAAAAAAGAATCTGATGACTCATTTAAAGGTGCCGAACTCTTTTATGCGGTTGTTGGGGATTTAGAAGATCAAATGGCGACAAAAGCCACCGCCATTCAAGTATATATATTAATATTTATATTTTATATTTATATACTTATATATATATATATATATATATATATATATACACACACACACACACACACACACTAATATTATCTTTTTGGTTTATTAAGCAATGGTTGTTTGGCCAGGAATTTGATAACATGTTGATGATTTTCACTTTAAGAGCAACACATTTTGTCATAAATGAATCATTAGGTATGCTAAATAAATATTCATTATATTTTTTATACTAAATTATTTTAAATACTAAAAAAGATGTAAATACACTATAGTTGAACAATTTGAAAAATTAAAAGGAAATGAAAAAAATATATCTATAGTGATTCATAACAGAGAAAAGCAAGATGCCGAAAAATTTTTTAAAGAAATTTTATCAGATGTTACTGAAGGAAAAAAATTGGTAATTAATCAACATCATCATCCTTTTGGTTATAATATAATTGTTACAGGATCTTGGAAAATATTAACCTTCCCGAATAAATGACTTTGTAGAAACGTATTGGAATATTTATAAAAGATAAACCAGTTGGGGACTTTGTTGATAATTGGAAATCGATTTATAGCAATTTCAAGAATAAAGATATAGAAGAAGTTGATATTACCTTGGGAATCCAAGAAATTTTATCAATAAAAGATGAAGATGAATTGAAAACAATGCGTATGGCAGGAAAACTTAGTTCAGCAATTATGTATCGTGTAGTAAACCAAATTTCTAATATTGTTGATGAAGAAAAAAAAATCACTCATAAACAATTGTCAGATGATGTAGAAGCAATATTATATAATCGGAAAAAAGATAAATGGCTTTCAAATCAAAAAATATTCCAAGATGTGAACTTTGATTTGACTGAAATGTGTTACTCTCCAAATGTTCAAAGTGGTGGTTTATATGATTTTAAAATTTCATCTCCACCTGATAAAAGAGAATTACATTCATAACAGAGAAAAGCAAGATGCCGAAAAATTTTTTAAAGAAATTTTATCAGATGTTACTGAAGGAAAAAAATTGGTAATTAATCAACATCATCATCCTTTTGGTTATAATATAATTGTTACAGGATCTTGGAAAATATTAACCTTCCCGAATAAATGACTTTGTAGAAACGTATTGGAATATTTATAAAAGATAAACCAGTTGGGGACTTTGTTGATAATTGGAAATCGATTTATAGCAATTTCAAGAATAAAGATATAGAAGAAGTTGATATTACCTTGGGAATCCAAGAAATTTTATCAATAAAAGATGAAGATGAATTGAAAACAATGCGTATGGCAGGAAAACTTAGTTCAGCAATTATGTATCGTGTAGTAAACCAAATTTCTAATATTGTTGATGAAGAAAAAAAAATCACTCATAAACAATTGTCAGATGATGTAGAAGCAATATTATATAATCGGAAAAAAGATAAATGGCTTTCAAATCAAAAAATATTCCAAGATGTGAACTTTGATTTGACTGAAATGTGTTACTCTCCAAATGTTCAAAGTGGTGGTTTATATGATTTTAAAATTTCATCTCCACCTGATAAAAGAGAATTACATGGTGATATTGTTTTATGCTCATTAGGTGTTCGTTATAAAGGGTATTGTTCAAACATTGGCAGAACAATATTATTTGATCCTGTAAAGGTTAGTATAATTTTTATAAATAAGATACATGCTGATTCGTGTATATTTAATTTGATTTTTGATTTTTTTTAATTTTAGAAACAAGAAACAAATTATAAATTTTTATTAGAATTACAAAGTCTTATTATGGAATGGTGTAGAGATGGAGTTAGATTTCGTGATGTGTACAATAAAGCACAAAATCACATAAAGACCAAACGACCCGAACTTTTAGAAAATTTTGTTAAAACTCTTGGTCATGGGATTGGCATAGAGTTTCATGAATCGGCATTTTTATTAAGTCCAAACAGTGATAAAGTCCTAAAGAACGGAATGGTTTTAAATCTATTTGTCGGGCTTCAAAATATAAAAAACCTTAAAGCAAAAGATGATCAAACGAAAAATTATTCATTGTGGATTATTGATACAATCAAAATTTCAAATGGTCATGAGTCATAAACTTTGGAGGTAGTTTCCTAGGTCCAAAGCATAGGGATGGTGTAAAGGCAATCATTTCTGCAAGGCCCTCATCTCTTTCTATCAATACACCTCCCAAGAGTGGAATCATGAGTCATAAAGTTTGGAAGTATTTTCCTAGGTCCAAAGCATAGGGATGGTGTAAAGGCAAGCATTTCTGCAAGGCCCTCGTAGAAAGGCAGTGAAAGAATTTTACATTCACATTTCTTTTATTATCTCTATAAAAATTGTTTTTTGTTGGATGGATGATTTCTAAATTGTAAACAAATATTGAAAACGTGTATTATATACATATTATTTCAGTCAAACATTAACACAAAGTATAAAAATGAAAATTTCTACAAGCAGTTGATTGATTGTGCCACACATTTTTTTGTTATTAATATTAATATATTAAGCTTTTGTGTGTTACCTATTGGTATCTATATATTTTGATTGATTTTTCACTATCTCCTAGATCCCCCAACTGAATTTCATACACTAAATCATTCATTCTAAGCTTGGTCATGTATTATAAAATCCCTGCACATGCAGAAATCGATACTTATTTATCTACAAATCCAATTTCCGAATGGCACCTTCTCAATGTATATATGAATTCCAAGTTAGAGTCCAACCCACTTATGACAGCACCAGATTTATTTAGGTCCTTTTGTAGATCACTGACTTTCATCGAAAAAAACGAGAATGACAGTTACCCCAAATATGTTATGGAATATGCAAAAAAGCTAAGAATGACTATGAAGGTAAACTTTTGCTAATAAAGCTTACCTTTCAAAATCTAATATAGCTAGCTAATCAATAATGTTATAGATGAAAAAAACTTTTTCAATGAACTTGCCGAGAAGATTATTGAGCACATTGAATGACAGCAATTAATGAAAGAGAACGAAATTGATATTCAGGAAAAACAGGTCCTTCTATTCTTTATACAGATAATCAGTATCTTGGCATAATGTTAACATAACAACTAACTTTTATATCGTGTGAGAACAAGCATATAAGTCAAAAGCATTGGATGATATAACAAATAAGATTATTCAAAAATGTAAAAGAGGTGGTAATGATAATGATGAAAATGAGTTTGACAATGATAGGACTAGGACTTCTGATAATGGCGAGATTGAACCAATGGTAAGAACAACACCATTTGTTTAGTTTCATAATCATTTTTAAATAATTTGTGCATACCATTTATAATATTCATTAGATCCAAGAAAATTGTGAAGAAATAGATACTTCTGCAAGGGGACATAATAATGACTTCACAGTTTCCTCATTTGGTGTAGTAGTGAGCTCTAAACAAATATTTACATGAGACTATGTATTACAAAAAATGGAAATAAAGGAAAATTCTTTAAAGGATGTATGTTCACAAATGTTTTCTGGAACTGATAAACTTGTTTATTATATTTTCACTAATTACTGCATTTGGATAGTAGATTAATAATGGACACAATTTTTCAGATGATTTTCAGCAATTTTAGAAGTCAATTATTGAAAAGCTAAAAATTGATCCAGTTTTAAGTTATGTAACTGATATTGAGTCCATAATATAAGCCTTTAATACTTGATCCAATGAAATCGTTGTATTTTTTAATAGGATGTTCACATATCATTTTACTTATAATAGCACCTTATCAAGCATAATGGTATTAAGAAAGAACAAAAACCAATTTATGTTTTATGTACTGACTAAAGACTAATGCTGTAAATTATGATTATGGTAGTAATTGTATTTATGGCATATAAAAAGTGGTTGCAATTACCTTTGTGACCCCTTTTGCAACCATACTTTTTCCTTTTTTGGATTATGGCACTAGTCTTTAGTATTGACAATGAATGGCGAATGGCATTTCCTATAAATTCAAGATACCAGCCCTTATCCAAGTCATTGTATGTTCATATATGCAGGTAAATATATACATATACATCTTAATTCAATTGTTTTATATGCTATATTGGTTTAACATGCTGATTATTTGTAACATTTGTATTTAAATTATGAATTATGATTATCTTCTTGAATACATCATCATTTGTATCATTTGTATCCATCCAGATAAAGATAATTGCTTTAAATATTCCAAAGATGATTTTGAAAAAGATGTTCCTAATTATTCTGTTATTATAAAAGATGTTTCTGATAACAAATATATAATTTCATGTTATAAGTATGATAGATATAGTAAGCAATTATTAATAATTAATAATATTTTTATTATAATAACTAAATTCAAAAAAAACATGGTTTGTTGAATACATTTTGCCTTTGCAAAAATTTACTTGGAAGGTTCCACAATTTCTGTTATTAGCTCTCTTTAACCAAGTATATTGACATTAATATTAAACTTGTTTTCCATATATAGGTGGAAAACAAATCAAGTTCAAAAAGATAAAATCCTCCAAAAGTTAGCACCCCTACTTCAAAACAATTGAAAATCATTTTAAAAACTGTTAGGCGTTGTAAAAAGTGCTATAATAAACATGAACAATCATGTCAATTAGAATCTTCTTCCACAAAGACGTAAAACAAGTTCAATATCTTTAGGTTGGATAGTACATGATTAGCATGAATCGCTGCTAACTTACCATCTTCAAATAAATCAACTAAATATGCTTCTGAAGCCTATTTTAAGTATTAATAATAATTAGTATCCATTTAAAGTAATATGATAAACTTACTTGCAATGGAAGATGAAAGAAAGCTTTTTTTATTGATAGACAATAATAATAATATATGATGATCATTAATCACACTTGCATATAAAAAAAATAAAATGAGATCCTACACTAAATTTTGATCCCTGAAATATTTGGTAATACAAACGTTCACTTTGTATGGTTGGTTTTGGCAGAATGTCCCATACGATGCAATGTGCTAATACCGTACATAATTTCGAGTTCAGATTTTAGACACTGATCCGGTAGAAATCAGGGATTTGACTAACTTTTTTTTATTGTAAAAATTGAGTGCGGACGTCTGCGTCACAAACGCGCACATTTCGTTGATTATTATTAATATAATATTAAAACCCTTGAATATCTGGACCACTTAGTAAAATCATTAAATGACTATTCTTTCCGATCTATCCTTCAAAAAGTTCCTGGCAAACTTTATAAAACATGCTTTAATACATCTATCTGTATCAAGTTGGCTTCATCCCACCCTCTGGTTGTATGATAATATTGAGACAAGTGTCATAAAAGCAATACTTTCAGCCTGTCATAGAATAATCAATATTTAAATTAACTTCTTGTTTTAATAGTCGTTTGAAAGTTTTTGGTTCAGCTTTATATTTTTCGTTTAATATATAGAAAAGTTATTTCCTTGATGGGAAAACGGAAAATTGATTTTTTGTATCAACAATTTTATAATGTGACACATGAATCTAGAGCTATTACTATATTAATATTTCAATTCTATTCATTTGTTTTTAAAAAAAAATTAAAAAATGACTGAAGTTAGCATTGATAATAAACTTTTTCATAAACATTTAAATACTTTATATATTGCTTGGAGAGTAAGAAAGATCCTTTTTTTCCTTTTGAAATTTAAATCTTTTTAATTGAAAAAAAAATAAACACGCGTTATTTTTTTTAGAATTCCTTAAAAAAAGAATCTGATGACTCATTTAAAGGTGCCGAACTCTTTTATGCGGTTGTTGGGGATTTAGAAGATCAAATGGCGACAAAAGCCACCGCCATTCAAGTATATATATTAATATTTATATTTTATATTTATATACTTATATATATATATATATATATATATATATACACACACACACACACACACACACTAATATTATCTTTTTGGTTTATTAAGCAATGGTTGTTTGGCCAGGAATTTGATAACATGTTGATGATTTTCACTTTAAGAGCAACACATTTTGTCATAAATGAATCATTAGGTATGCTAAATAAATATTCATTATATTTTTTATACTAAATTATTTTAAATACTAAAAAAGATGTAAATACACTATAGTTGAACAATTTGAAAAATTAAAAGGAAATGAAAAAAATATATCTATAGTGATTCATAACAGAGAAAAGCAAGATGCCGAAAAATTTTTTAAAGAAATTTTATCAGATGTTACTGAAGGAAAAAAATTGGTAATTAATCAACATCATCATCCTTTTGGTTATAATATAATTGTTACAGGATCTTGGAAAATATTAACCTTCCCGAATAAATGACTTTGTAGAAACGTATTGGAATATTTATAAAAGATAAACCAGTTGGGGACTTTGTTGATAATTGGAAATCGATTTATAGCAATTTCAAGAATAAAGATATAGAAGAAGTTGATATTACCTTGGGAATCCAAGAAATTTTATCAATAAAAGATGAAGATGAATTGAAAACAATGCGTATGGCAGGAAAACTTAGTTCAGCAATTATGTATCGTGTAGTAAACCAAATTTCTAATATTGTTGATGAAGAAAAAAAAATCACTCATAAACAATTGTCAGATGATGTAGAAGCAATATTATATAATCGGAAAAAAGATAAATGGCTTTCAAATCAAAAAATATTCCAAGATGTGAACTTTGATTTGACTGAAATGTGTTACTCTCCAAATGTTCAAAGTGGTGGTTTATATGATTTTAAAATTTCATCTCCACCTGATAAAAGAGAATTACATGGTGATATTGTTTTATGCTCATTAGGTGTTCGTTATAAAGGGTATTGTTCAAACATTGGCAGAACAATATTATTTGATCCTGTAAAGGTTAGTATAATTTTTATAAATAAGATACATGCTGATTCGTGTATATTTAATTTGATTTTTGATTTTTTTTAATTTTAGAAACAAGAAACAAATTATAAATTTTTATTAGAATTACAAAGTCTTATTATGGAATGGTGTAGAGATGGAGTTAGATTTCGTGATGTGTACAATAAAGCACAAAATCACATAAAGACCAAACGACCCGAACTTTTAGAAAATTTTGTTAAAACTCTTGGTCATGGGATTGGCATAGAGTTTCATGAATCGGCATTTTTATTAAGTCCAAACAGTGATAAAGTCCTAAAGAACGGAATGGTTTTAAATCTATTTGTCGGGCTTCAAAATATAAAAAACCTTAAAGCAAAAGATGATCAAACGAAAAATTATTCATTGTGGATTATTGATACAATCAAAATTTCAAATGGTACATGCCATTACATGACAGATGGAAATAGAAAAAGTGACAGTACCACATTCTTTATTAATGATGAAGAAGAAGAGAATAAAAAAGATGATAAAAAAGGCAAAAAGCCAGCCAGTCGTCCTCAAATTGCTGACCAAAACAGGCCTAGCACAAGGAATAGTGCGATACTTAAATCTAAATTTAGAAGCGGGGACAAAGGTGAAGATGATAGTGCCAAGAGAAAAGAGCATCAAGCTGAGCTGGCAAGACAAAAGCAAGTTGATGGCTTAGCTCGCTATGCTGAAGGGTTAGATCAAACTACAGATCAAAAAGAAGTAGTATTGAAAACATTTGAAAGCTATAGACGTGACACAGCAATCCCCAAAGAAGTAAATGAACTAAAGGTAAATAATGATTTTATTATTAATAAATAATATTAAATATTAAATATCAAATAACTTTTTTTTTGGTTCATCCATTTATAGATTTATGTTGATCAGCGAAATGAAACCGTCATTATCCCAATATTTGGTTATGCAGTTCCTTTTCATATTGCCACAATAAAAAATGTCCATAAATCAGAAGAGGGTGACTACACATATTTACGTGTAAACTTTTTGACACCGGGACAAGCTACTGGAAAAAAAGAAGATATGCCATTTGATGATCCAACTATCAGTTACATTCGTTCATTAACATTCAGAAGCACAGATGATTATATGGGTGAAGTATATAAAAAAATAGTTGACCTCAAGAAAAATTCTGCCAAAAAAGAAGCAGAACAAAAAGAAATGGCAGACTTAATTGTGCAAGATAAATTGGTAGAAGTTAAAGGGCGAAGACCAACTCATAGACTATCCGAGGTATTTGTAAGGCCAGAATTGGAAGGCAAAAAAGTAACTGGTGACTTGGATATTCATGAAAACGGCATCCGTTATACATCACGTCGTTCAAACCAGAAAATAGATGTGCTATTTAGCAATATTAAACATCTATTCTTTCAACCTTGTGACAACGAATTAATTGTAATATTGCACATACACTTAAACAATCCAATTATCTTTGGAAAGAAAAAGGCTAAAGATATTCAGTTTTTCCGTGAAGCATCTGACATTCAATTTGATGAAACTGGTAATCGTAAAAGGAGAACCAAATACGGCGATGAAGATGAGATTGGTGCAGAACAAGAAGAAAATAAAAGACGCTTTTTGTTGAATAAAGATTTTAAAAGTTTTGCCAATAAAATTGCAGAGTCCAGTGATGGAAAAGTGTATGTTGATGTTCCTTTTAGAGATATTGGTTTCTCCGGTGTCCCATTTAAAACCAATGTATTATTGCAACCAACGACTGATTGTCTTGTTCATTTAGTGGATTTACCTTTTTTGATTATAACAATGGCTGACGTGGAAGTAGTAAATTTGGAAAGAATACAATATGGTTTAAAAAATTTCGATATGGTTTTAATTTTTAAAGATTACTCACGTCCACCAATACATATCAACACTATTCCAATGAGTCAATTAGAAGGTGTAAAAGAATGGTTAGATTCAATAGATATATTATTTTACGAAGGGACACTTAATTTAAACTGGGCACAAATAATGAGAAATATTAACAAAGATCCAGCAGGATTTTATAATAATGGTGGCTGGTCATTCTTGGATATGGATGAAAAGGTATATGCTTACATTGATGACATGACATTAAAGACAAAGATAAATTATAGTTATATTTATATTTATGTATTTTTATTTGTTTGCTTGTTTTGAAAGGACGGTGATTCTGATGCACCATCAGACTCTGCAAGTGAATTTGAGCCAACAGAAAGTGAGGAAGAGGATTTCGAAGTAAGTTAAATCATCATTATTATAGAATTGTGTTAAAAATGTTATTTGATTAACTGTTTTAATATTAATATTACAGAGTAGTAGCGATTATGAAGATGAAGCAGAAGAATCCGTTAATAGCGAGTCAGAAGGAGAAAGTGATGATGACGAATCTATAGTAGATTGGGATGAATCTGAAGAAAAAGGTTTGTATCTTTAATAATTCTATTAAAAAAAAAGGTAATAATAATGATGAATGATTCATGACATTGTTGACATTATAGATGATGAAAGAAAACATGTCGGTGATGGTGTCAAACGTAGTAATTCAAGTGAAGTTCGTACAAATACAAACACAAATACAAATAAAAAAGTTCGTCGACGTTAATAGAGCACTTGACAAATGTTAATGAGTTTTAAATAATAATTTTTTATCAAATTATTATTATCAATTGCTAATTTGTAATATTCTTAGTTTTTATCGGTATATTTTATACATGTATATAATAATAATAAATATGATTATTATTTGAAAAAAGTTTACGTTTATTTTTCTGTATTACCATTTTAGGTGACCAGAAATCAAAACAAATGCTAAATAAAATGTAATTTTTTTTAAGTCACTTGTAGTTAGTTCCTGATAAAAAATACCATGTTGAGTAAGCATTAATGAGATATTATTGCTATCACCATCGGAATAGATATGTTTTTCTAATTGTCTATTAATAATAATAATTTTTTTAGTGGCAAGGGAAAGCTTTAACCGTCATTAAGGGTGTTGGTTGTCATTATTCTTTTATTGATTACTTCAATTAAAATATTTTTCAGAGCTGGTGAATTAACCAATGAAGAATTAAGATGTGACCATTATCCAAAATCCTACACAATAAAAAATTTCTGGTTGGTCTCTCAACAGATTAAAAGATATATTTGACGGAAAGAATTCACAATTGTTGGCCAATAGACCTGGAAGTAAACTTGGTGAAAATTTAGAATGATTCATGCTTACCTTGGTTAAGGCATTATTGGAGTGTGATCAGCATATAAAACCAAGGTAGATATGATAGAGCTGTTGGTGTATCACATTTTACATTCAGTTTTATTATTATTACAGTCGGCTCTCGATATAGTGAGTCGTATGATATAATGATTTTTGATATAAACTTTATTACTATTACTATATAATGATATAGTGAAGTTTGTCAAAAACCAATTCTTCCTTATATCGAGCGTTGACTGTATACACTCATCTATTTTTTTTTAATCTGCTAAGTATTGTTATTATCAGGCGCACTTGGCACAGTTTTATAAAATTTAATTGCTACAGTATGAAAGACTTCAAAAATTCTTCAATTCTAATACTTTTGACATAATTAATTTGTTTATATCTACAGAGTTGTCCAAATCACCTTTACCAAATACTGGTGAACAATAAATAAGCGTTACAATAAATGGCTTCTTTTGGATGTATCACCCTACTAACTATGTCTTTATCTTCACTATTTACACTAATTTCATTATTTTCATTATTATCACTAATTTCATTACTTTCACTGTTATCATTAATGATGTGTGACGAAACTTTCACTGACGTAATTAAAGTACAGTTCATTCTCTCTATAACGAACTCTCTGTCCCTATATGTAATTTCTCTGCTTTTGGTCGTTATAGAGAGAGAAATTGATTATAAAAAATGGAAACGGGGACAAAATGGAAGTTCGTTATAGAGAAATTTTACTTAGTGGCTGTTATAGAGAGAGCAGGCTGTATTGGCTAAAGGTAGTTTCTCATCAGGGCCATTTTGACGATTTGACTAAAGTAAAAGCCCTCGGCGAAAGTAAAACCACCTGCGTGATCTAAAACACTTTACGTGATTGAAAACACTTGAAGTAAATACACTTGATACAAACAGCAATAATGATAATAATAAAATAGGATTATCAAAGCTCCAAATTATGTAAAAATGTGTATCCCGGGATCAATAAAGAATTATTATATCATTGTATGTATATTGCAATGATGCAAGAGGAATAATCTACAAATGTTATATATATATGTAAACTCGATAAGTCGGTCATGTGGGGGTGAGCTCATATGACCGACTTATCGAATTAAATTACTTAATATTAAATATTAAGAAAATGGGGTGAAAATTTTGGCCGACTTATCGAGTTTAGATATGTAATTTGAATTAGAAATCTTATTTAATTAAATTACTTGTCTGTTATTTTCAAAATAAAAATCCGTCTTCTTTTTTACAAATTAAAGTCATTCTTTTATTATTACATTTCACATAATCAAATTGTCTTTACGTGATATGAGTTATGTTAAATTAATGTTTTTTCGAATTTTTTACTTTTGAAGTTAACTACGTGTAATAGTAATATGAAATAATGTGCTATCTTTAGCGTCTGAGTTTGAAGCAACACAGGTTGATCAATACTGGTACTTAGAACGACCTTTACATAGCACATAAGACAGGTTTTGGTACATATTATTGTAGAGGTTGGAATCGTCCAAAAAATCCTGTCGACTACTAGTTGATCAAAAATTCCTTTAGTCGACTAATTAGTTAACCATTTATTAGTATTAGTATTAGTCATTTATTTTAGTCGGCAAAATTTTTTTATAATAATTTCTTTTTTTTTTAATTTGCAAATTACGAATTCATTTCCATTTGAATCTTTCACTTTTCAAAATGCTTCCACACAAAACCATGTGTTACGATTCGTTTTTTTAAAGGTCTTCTGGAACCACCGCTTAAATCATTGGAACTCGAAGCCAATGAACCATTAGACCTTGTATTGGAAGTGTTTATTCATTCGCATGTAAAATTATCATCAACAACACCACCACTATTGTCGTCATCATCATATTGATGGTATTGATACTCTTCCGCATAGAAATTTTTCATTTTGAATGATAAAACACAAAAATCATAATTGGTCAGACAATAATAATATTAGTATATAGTATTAGTAGTCGACTATTTAGTTGATTTCAACCTCTAACAGAAGTAATGAAAAATACAACACGACACGATAAACATATTAATATTAATGTTAAATATTTTCTAAAATTAATTAACCAACTATACATGAAGTTGAAACTATTTTAACCATTTGTAGATCTGGTCGAAATAGGTCGAAATAAGGTCAAACCTGTTTTTTATGTAGTTTCCTCAAGTCGAAACATTTAGACTTCATGTATATAACCAACACTAGATTAGATCTATAAATCTTGGAAAGCAAGTTTTGTAAAATATACTTGATGAATGCTTTATCTAGCTGTATGGTAGACAGTAAAAATATAAAAACAACTGGTTTTCCTAATAAATTATTTGATAAAAAATTTATACAGGTTCTTGGCTGGCTAAACCGGTTAAAAAAAAAAAAAATCTCTTTACATTCATTTTTACGTTGGGAATTTTAGTGCAGAATTCAATGACATGAAAATGTCCTCATCTGCATTACTTAGAATGACAAAAAAACATAAAAAAAAAATACAATACTCATTGCAGGATGTAGTTAGAGTTTCTATTTGAAATACAAATTCTTATTTAAATTAATTGTAATATAACTTAATCTTCAAATTATTATTATTATTTGTTTTATTCCCGTATTGGTTTCAGTGGGAAAATCACTGGAACTGAAACACTGGAACACTGGAACCATAATATTACACAATTAAAATTTTCTAATACTGTTCCATCTATTGGTAAACACTTAATTAATTGTGAAAACTTTGCAAACTATTAATCCAGATAAATTGGAATCAGTAAATTCATATTTAGAAGTGAGACAAAAAAGAATTGAAACAAGATTAAATAATAGAATAGAAATTAAAGTTGATGCTGATGTTGATTGTATGTATTTATATTATCATTGATTAATTGCAATAATTAATAATATTTTATTTTGTTTGTTTATGATCTTACAACAGAATTGGACAATAATTATGATAATTCATCTATTACATCTCCTCCATCTGAAAGTTCTAATTCATTGATATTTCACATGTAAATCCAAATAAATGATAATATATATAATGAATCAAGTTCTTCATCAGGTCATCATCAAACAATGCAATTGAAAGTTATTGGTTTGAAGCACTGTATAATGAGACTTTTAATGATACTAGCGATGAAAGTGATTTGGATGATGATCCAGAAAAATTAAAAATTCTATTAAAACTAGTGTGCATCCAGCTGATAATAAAGAGGCCAAATGGATCATTTAAACTTGGATCAAAACCCATATGAGTTCATATTATTAATTTTCAAAAAATACAATATTAGAAATTTATAAAAATAAATAAAATTGAAATCAATTTAGTTTTCATTAACAAATAAAAATAAAATCTATTGGTTCCATTGGTTCCAGTGATCCATTGCTGTTTCCAATGGTTCCAGTTTTTCCAGCCTTTCCAGTGTTCTGTTTGTGTTCCAGAAAAAAAGTCACTGGAACACCGGAACTGGAATTGGAATTGGAACTGGAAATTTTGTTCCAGTGTTCTAGTTCCAGCAATTTTCCCAACACTGGTTGAAACATAGTTTTTGTTGTCTTCCAAACCAAGTATTATTTTTATGTCTTGTATCACCCGATTCTCTGATTCTTCTCTCTGATACATTACGAATTTGCCAAGGATAGGGGATAAACACCATAATTTTCCATTTGATCATCTATTACTTCTAAACAAACGTTTTTGCAGATTTACCTTCCACAATTATTAAATTACAATTCGAATTGCCTTTTCCTGCGTTTACAGCATCTTCCAACCCAATTACATCTACTTAACTTATTGTGATCTAAGATTGTTTATATATTTAAATATAAAGAAATCAGTTTTTAATCAAGTATTAAACATATTGTGTTGACATTTTTTTTAGAAAAACTAGAGTGACAACGAGTGGCGACAACACCACCATCCTTATGATAAACACTTACTCATAAGTATCTTGTATTTCAGCATTTTTTTCTTCTTTTTCGTATTGCGAATGACATTATGAAAAAGAATTGTTATTTGATCGACAAACGCGTACACATTAATTATTTAACACTTATAAAAGATTGCTCAAATCCCGTAAAACTGCTTTTTTCCTTCCTTAGGATAGATTGCATGGTTTTGGTTTTGATCTACTATTTTTTTTTTTTTGTAATAAATTAAATTTGTTGTTTGCCTATATTTGTAAATAAACAGTGGTACGGGAAATAAGACGTTGTAGAAGAGTGCTCATTATACATGAGCGATC
>CAUDNR010000330.1:1088-18145 GCA_958430865.1 Entrophospora sp. SA101
TTTTGTAATTGTTGTTATAAAAGAGGAAAAAAAGAATGTTTTAATAATTTCAAGAACTCTAAGCATAATTCCCATGAAATTTAAAGTACTTAAAAAAATTAAATTAAAAATTTCATACATATTACATTATATATATGTGTGTGTGTAAATAATAACATGATTTACAACTTAAATAGGGAAAATCTTGGAATGGGCCATTAAATAGGGAACTTTTGGCATTTAACAGTTTTTTAAAAACTTTAAATCGATCTTTACGGAATCTTTGTGAAATGTTGACTTTATCAATGTTTTTGAATGGAGATTGTTTAAAAGAACGAAATGATTATCTTGATATCGCATTAAGGTTTATAGATTTCTTACCCAAAATAGATTTATATTTATTTGTTTGTTCATTATTTTAATTAAATTTTTTATATATTTGTTGATAATAACAATAACTACAACAATGACAACAGTCTACCATTTTTGTTTGATGTCAATACTGGATTGGGTATAGTTGCAAAAACATATTTAGAAAATATTATAAGTTCATCAAAAGAAAATGAAGATAAAAGTGAGTCCAGTTCTAAGATTGCTAGTTCGATTAAAAAACTTGAAGAAACATTTACGTCATGTGTTGATGTAAAATCTGACTTGTTGAATGGATTTTCTTTTTGGGATCAAGTAAATGAAAATATATTTTTTCTTTGTTTGTTTTTATGTTTCATCTGTTTGTTTATTATTGAAAAATTTTTTTTTTAGATTATTGTGGCAATTAATTCTCTCAAAGCTAATGGAACTATTTCAGATGATCTTTCTACACAATTCTTAAAAGCAAATGAATGGTTATCAACCAAAAGACCATAATAACAATAAAAAAAAAGAAATTATTAAAATATTAGAATTCATTAATTATATATGATTGGATTATGTTTAGCAGTTTGGCAATTTGGTTGCCTTGATGTATTTATTTAAGTGGTAATTAAAATAAACATCTAAAATAACCCCTTAATTTGCCTAATAACCCTTAAAAGATTTGGGCAGAAACAAGATTTGACCATAATTTCATTACATAAATTCATTCCATTATCTTCAGGAGATTTACAAGCATTTGGTTTAGTATGATAGTATTTACAATGTAGCGCGGGGTTTTAAAAAAATTTGCCTAGGTCTCCTCTCTTTTGGATAGTTCTTAGCTAGAGGCTAATTAACTATAGATTCCTCAAAAAAAAGAAAAACAAAATAACAAAAATAACATCCAGTCTAACCATCTAATCTAAAAATCTATTTGTTGCTTTATATAATGTGTGTGAATGAAGTTAAAGTGAATTATTATCAATTTCCATAAAAGAAATCCCTTTTACTTTATATCAAGCAATTTGGACGAGAGACTAATTAGTTAATATCATGTCAAGAGTTGAATATAAGTTGGCGAAAGTTGTAGCATTATGATTATCATGAAAAGGAATAAAGGATGAATATAAACTATTTATTCTATACCATTACTATAAAAAATTATGTGAAACATAATAATAATATGAAAAACATACGAAAAAACGTATTTTTGATAGATCAATAGGATGCAGTACTAATACATGGTGATTGGATTCACACCGATCGTTTAATTATTCGTACAAAACCACAAGTCATAATACACGAATCTATAGCGCACATAATAATCAGCCATGTGCTTCTAAGATATTATCCTGCGACCATCAAATATAGTACTAATAAGAATCCCATTTCAAAAATTTCCAGAGATAATCATTGAACTTCGGATCTCCATATTTTTTACATGCCAAAGAATGGGATCCACAATATATCTTTTGCTGACTGAGCCTTGAACCCTAGAAGAGATTAAAGAACTTGGTATTTGATGAAGGAGTGTTTGAGGAATATGGTAGAGAATCAATATTATGATAAAGAATCAGACCTTCAACAACTGCCTGATTTATCAAAGAGAGCGACTTTACTGATGTTCTTGTTAGCTCAATTCAGTTGACTTCATACTTGGCGAAGTCTAGTTCGGATACCATATCAAGAAAAGACCATTATCTGAATTTTCCATTTTGAACAACCATAATCGAAGTTGTTTGGACACATGGAACCGTTGCTTGAATTACTTTGTATGGGATGATTTAATGATATGTATACTTTTAAACAAAGTTATATCCATAATTCAGTATATGAAATGATTATTCGGATCCAAAATCCTGGATCGACCCAAGTTTACTGGGCTTGGAAGTTTTTCTCTCGATCCACGGCTGATTCGTTGATGATAAGTTTTAATGAGGACTTTCTTGCCCCGGAAAAACGGGTTCGATGCAAAAGCCAAAGGTGATTGAGGTTTGTGCGTCCTGGTTTGAATTCATACTACATTTTTGAGGTCGCGTCTTTCTAGGACGGAGTTTTTTTACTTGTACCACAAAGGTTGTTAGAACTTGCTATTGTGGTCGATATTCAAAGGTGAAGATTTTTAAAAAATTCTTTTTTATTTTTTAAGTTGTTATTTATATGGGGCGAAACCTCAGTATATTATACTATTTATATTTTTTCACGTCACACTATTCAAGATGGATGCTTTTGTTAAGTTAGACTAGGATAGGGTGGGTTTTTAGTGGTCTAACTTAACCGAAGTGGTTATTGTGTTAAGTAAAATTCTGGACTTGAGCCTCAGTTTAATGCTCTTGGGCTTTGGGTATTTTTGATGATCAGCAAGTGTCTATGTTTTTGACCAGGAGGGAATGTATATAGCATATAGATGGGAATGAGTTTCATTTTTTCCCTAGACTTTTAGTTTTTAATAGGACAATTAGGACGGATATATGACAAGTATAAAAGAACAAGTCAATACAGCATTAAATAATATAAACCTATTTTACTTTCTTCTATAATACAATCCGTTCCGGTCAACCTCTTTTTACTAGGACGAAACCAGAACGGGATTTTTTCTGGGACACGTCCAAATCCATTTTAACCGCATACTGGATAATAAATATTATGCGTTAGTATACTTTGATGAGACACATTCGTCCCTAGTTAAAATTTTACTAGGGCCAAGGTAAGTGAATATGCTTTAATAGTGCCTCCTTGCATATATAATCGAAGTCAGAAAAAACATCAAGATAAGTGAAAATATGTATCACCATTGATATTACGGCACGCTGAGATAAATCGGTTGTATGATAGATATACCTAGGGTAATGAGATTTTTTTATGTTCCCTTCGGGACGTGAAAATCATAGGTCGGTATTAATAGATACCAAATTAATAGAAATACTATGGACTGGATATTAATAAAAGTAATATTTATCAAATGAATAGACTTTGATTATCAAAATTTTATTATCATAAATTTGTTGTGTTTACGCTAAGCAAAGTATGCAAGGTTTTAAAGAACTTGTATATATATATATAAAAAAAAACAAATTTATGAATTTACAATTTTATGAATTTACAATTGAAAAAATTCGTGATACTTGAAGGTACTATCTTTTTTATAGCGATCATCGGTTGATTTAGGGTCAATCCATAATTCATTATTAGCCCGATGTCTAATAAAGTAATTTGGATAGTTGACACTCTGGAAGCGAATACCACCATTATCACCTAAATGTTTTTCGTAATGTTTGATTGGTCAAGAGATATTTGAATTTGATTAACACATAATATCAACAAAAGAATAACGTAATAATACCTGGGACAACGACGAAAGAGGCATCTTGCTTGAATAAATCTGAGCCATCGCCTCCGGAAAGCTTGATACGATAATCTTGATGTCTTAAATATTGACCTGGATAGTTTGTGCTTTGAAAGCTGATACCTGAGCCACTCAAACCGGGAACTATCGTAAATATGAAATCAGGGACAAGAGATGGATCTACTTGACGGATGAGCCCAAGGTAGTTTTGGTGCGAAATATAATATCCATCGTTATTTGAACTTTCCAAAGATCCGACTTGTTGAGGTGCCTGATATTTAAAAAGACATAAAATTAATAATCATCGGTGGTAATAATTGTTACAATAATTACACTAACGAGAAAAATTTATTTACAATTGAAGTCATTTTTAGTTTTTGGTTTATGTTCAAGAAAATATTCTTTTTAACAAAAGATGATGTTGGAAAGGGTTTTTACACAGCTATTTATATAATGATTGGTAAATTCTGGGACCTCATTTTCGTCTTTTCAAAGAAGCCTGGGTAATGATTATATTCATTTATCGATGGGATATATTAGTAAATATAGATTCTCTTCTATCAATCGACTTATGTAGTTATACCCGTTCCAATTTAGATATTGGGGATCTTTTTATATATAACTTAATATTACGCGATCAAATGATAAAAATAAATAAATAAATTTGATAAAAAAATTGTTGTTACACGAAAAAAGAACCAAACAATCTTTTTAATTGTTAATATTAATGATAGTATCGTTGACAAGATAATTCCAACAATAATTATAACCCATATTAAAAATGTTAATATTCATATATAATAAATCAAACGCCATGTTACATTCATTGTGCACAATATGTTCGCAAAACTATATTTTAAATCCTTAACAATTTTTATATATGATATATAATAAATTTGTTTCGCACTTATTAATTGGGAATAAACATTTTAATAAACCACATAAATAAATTATTGAATTAATTGAAATAATCAAATTTGCAAGTAGATTAATCACTGAAAAACTTTTACTGTACTTAGAGGATAGCTCTAAGAACTATAGTTGTAATCGGTGTATGGAATTCAGTTGGGAGATAGTGCAATATAAAAAATCAGCAAAATAGATAATAATGACACAAAATTTGATTTTAATAAGAGACATGCACAAACCAAATTTGCATTATGCCGAATTTCACACGCTGGTTGTAATAGATACTTAAACAGATCGTGTTCAAGAGGAATAAGTTAGCATTTTAGAAAACTATAAATATTATTGATAGGCTAATTACCTTTCTTCCGCCCGGTTCCAATTAAAGTAAACAGAATTGAAATAGACAAAAAATGTAAGGCAACAAAAAAAAATAAGCATCCAAATACCATGTTGTACGACTATTCTTGTATAAGCAGACCTATCCGTCCGCTATACTTGAATACAAGTCTAGAATTTATTTTATACATGCACACATGCAATAATAAATCTTTAATTCGATTTTATCTTAATATTGTTCTTTATCATTGTGACATGGTACATACGTTACCATCTAATATTCAATTAATAATTCAAGAATTTTTTGTCATATTATAGTAATTTGGATTTATCTATCATTTGCATTCTGTGAAGCTCAAACACGATCTCGCTTGAAATTAAATTTAAAACCGACATGATGACAGTTAACTTCTTTTCACTTAATTACTCGCGAGAATCTCGGAAGCTTCGCGTAATAATAAAAAGACTTGACTCACGGAGATTCGAAGGGCCATGTAAATTGGCGAGTGGCATTATAAAAACTTAATAAATTGCCTAATTAACAGGCCTCTTCATACTGAACAACCATGGAAATGTGCGAGATGATACGTAATTTGAAGAAGCATACCGACTACCGCATCAAAAGGATCATAATGACAACACAACAGGAGAGGAATAAGGTAGTAGGAAGGGAGCTGCTTAATAACGAGAAGACTGACGAATAATACCAGCATTCGGATGAGGATAATACCATCAATCAACAAATTTAAACTAAAAGTAGATTAATTAATAAAAATGATTAACAAAAACAAAAATACAAATAATCAACAAAAAAAAGACTCGGGCCACCAGTAAAAAGAAGAATTAATTGGAAAAATCAAAATAACAACAATAATAATGGATAACGGAATAAACCAAATAAATAATTTAATTAACGTTACGCATAGTGAAAAATTGGCGCAAAGACAATAATAACCTTTTCCACTGCAGGAAAATTTCAAATTATATTAATATATTTTTTTTGTTGTTTTATACGTTGTGAAACATATGACTTTCAATCGAATTTTAGAATGTGTGACTGTGGATAAAGCCATAGTAATAGTGATTTGAAGTTGCAATGTGACCAGAAATAAAATTGAGCTTACTTTGTAACAACTCTACCATTAAAATAAATAATAGTATTAATATAATCGGCTAATTGTTTTATTCGTATTATGATTGAGTCATGTGATTCTATAATATTGTGACACCAAAGAATATTATTATAATTGCTAATTTTGGATTGGTACTCGCGGCATTTCATTTTTTAAAACATTGAGAAAATGTAAAAGTTATGGTCGGGCATCTTTAAAAATGGCAAACATGGCTTACACATAACTTGGTAATGTCCATTACAAGATAGTTACTACGTGTAAAATATTCTCAAATGTCACTATATTTTGAACCAAGTTTATTTTTGTTATCAGTCATCTTTAATTATTATATTCGTGGGAGAAAAGTAAGGACCATGGTCTACTTTTTATTTGTATAACAAATATTACAACATTACGGTTAGTTACAACACCGTAATTTTACATTACGGGTGCCAACTCTAAATATAGTGAAGTTTTTATAAAAATTTGTTGATTATTTAATTGTATTAATAAATTTAAATTTAGTAATTTGTCGCAAAAAATTATGCATGAGATTGAATAATTAAATTAAGTAATGTTTTGCGAAAAAATAAATTGAAGAATTTAGTAATGTGCCCGCGAAAAATAAAGTAATCGAATTTAGTAATGTGTTGCGAAAAAATAAAGTAATCGAATTTTAGTAATGTGTCGCGAAAAAATAAAGTCATATCACGGGATTTTTTGTACAATATTTTTATATAGAATCACACTATATAGCAGTCGCAGGACATTACTATTACGGATCATTAATTTTATATATTAATTCGTGATCCGTAAAACATCTGCAAAATTTTCATAACAGAATTTGGCGCAAAATTTTGCAGATCACTAATTAAAATTTTCTGGACTCCAACTTTCACCCCCAACGTGACCACCCTTTATATCTATATAAACTAAAATTGTACTTTTAACACATGATATGAATCTCGAAGTTTAAATATACAAATTTTCAAAGGGACTTTCTTATAAAATATTTTATGTTTATATGTAGGAATCGCTGGATTCCTGCCTAAAATTACTATATAAAATTTAAAGGTTTGAGTAAGCAACTAAAAATATTTATGATGTAAAAATGGGTGTAGAATTAATTTTATCCAAGAAAAATATAAATATGTTATTTCTATTTAGTTTTTAATAGTTACTCTTTTTAAAATAAAATAAAAATTGTCATGGTCATGTAATTTTCTTGACTCACATTGATCATGTGAGGTAATGTCAGATTCTCAAAACTCCTAAAAATTATAATGTTTATTATCACCACAAAAACATATTAATGATCAGCAAATTTTTGCAGTTGTTTCACAGATTACGAATTAATTATTTTATAAATGTAACGATTTTCCAGAAGCCTTAGTGATTGAAAGTTCATAATACTAATAAAACGCTAATAAAACATGCTGTTTTCAAACCACTACTCCTTGTCTGTTTTCAAAGATATGAACAGCAAATTAGCATGCAAGATAGTATATGTAATATAGATTAGAGCTATGGAAAGTTTAATGGATGTAAAAATATTAATGGCATAAAAAAGCTCATTCAAAATACAGAAATTTTCTTCTTTATCATAATACTTCTATATATTGCAACTTCCGAAAAAATTGTATGAATTAAAATTCTCTCTCCATAGCACTGTTCTACAAATGTATCCTAATTAAAAACCTCTAATAATTTTATAAATGTAATGATTTTCCAAAAGCCTTAGCGATTGAAAGTTCATAATACTAATAACATAATAACATATTTGAAAATATATTTTGTTACACTGTTTCCTTTTTGGAGAAAAAAGGGGTACCATAAAAAAATCCATCAGGAAATTAATTTAGTGTAAACTTGCATAAATTTTACGATGCCGACGTAATATTGTGTAAATCTTACAGTGCTGATGTAATATTGTGTAAATCTTACAGTGCTGACGTAAGTTTTACACTTTTTTATTATTAAACTTACAATTGACACATGTAAAATTTTTTTATATTTTCCAGATGTCTGCATATATGTATTTACATTATGACATTAATTAGATTTGTTAATCAACTTATATAAAATACCCCAATATTATATGCTTAATCCTAGCAATTGGGTATTATATATGCATAATATTTGTACCCATTTTCCTGATGCGGTAAATCTCAATATTTTATTTATAATAATAATATGCCAACAATGTTAATTACAACAATTTCCATGATGCATATTTATTCTTTACTCTCAACTATTTTTTGCTATCATCAAACAATTCCTTACAATAAGAAATACTAAATCTTTAGATATCCTGATCATGTTTCTTGGTGGGTGTCCTTCTAGCTGTTTTCCTATTTATTACCAAGTCAGGCACATGTCTAAAAACTACTAAATAAAATAAAAGAAATAAAAAATAATAAAAAAAATAAACAAATACAAAATAAGAGAAAATTTATTATGCTTGGGATTAGTATGAATTCATTGTTAGAGATAGATTTATTATTATTACAAAAATATAATTTGAAGACTATGATAAGGACAAGGACAAAGTTAAGGTCAGCATTATTTATTAAATTATTATTATGATGATGATAAAGATGATAAAGATGATGAAGATGATGATGAAGTTGAGAAAATTACATTATTTATCCATGTTAAAGGTTCTATCATCCAATTCTCTGATTTCTTTGAAATCCTAATTTATCTTAATTAAATGTATTACTTTGTATAATTATTTTCAAGTTATTTCAAAGTGAACAATCATTTAAATTAAGGTTTCTGGTCCAAACTGTTTTCTCAAAGCCCAAACTAGTTGTATTTAGAACTATAAAAAACTGACATTGAATTGTGTAATGAATACCTTGACTTTTTAATAACTCCATAACGATTTTTGGGAAATTTCTGTGATGATCACCATTACCATTTAAAATAAATAATAAAAAAAACAATAAAACCGGCCTAACTGAACAATGTCCCAAAAAGTAAATCAGGGTTTCACAGGAATGAACTGATTTCTTTAAGTATAGTATTAAGAATAGGACATGGACATGATATGACAATGGTATGACAATGATATGACAATGATATGATATAGACAATGATAATGAAATTATCATTAGGATAAAATAATTTTTTGGGAACAATTTTTTTACTTTTGTTGGGTGTTTGATTTAAAAAAGAATCAAAAATTTTGATTGAAATTTGGTTCCTTTGATCCCTTGTAGATCAAATCAAATTGAAGTTTTCTTCGTGATTGATTCAATTAAATAAATGTCAGTTACTTTTTGTTAATATATAAAGTAACATTGTTACAAAATTTTACAAATTTTTGTAGAATTTGTTTAGTTTAGAACTAAGAATTCAGGATTTAATTTTTATTATTTGTTTGAAAATTTCTGAGAGAAAAGAGAAAAACAGCCTTTGATTATCATAATTGAAGCAACATAGCAAAACCATCATTTTTAAATTTTTTGGTGTAACATTTTAATTTTACCTAATACTAATGCAGATGGTTTAGATTATTAATAGATTACTGTAGCAAGTTTTTAATCGTAAATAATTGATTGGTTTAGATTGTTAACTAATTAGTAAAAATGTCTTTTTATATCTTGCACAAAAACTAGTCTTGTCAGCAGTGTGTACTCTTGAATTAAAAAAAAAATTATTATTATTTGTATTTTTAATTTAAATTGTGCACAAAAAAAAAATCAAACATATATTTTCATTCTTTGCTCATTTGTGCATGTGTTTCACATATGGTTATGATAAAAACATGAATATTGGGTTAATATTAACTCAATTTGGTAAATCACAATAAATAATACCAAAGTGGTAGAATAAAGTGTTTATGTAATCAAATTTGGTTGATCATGTCTGCGTTTAATTTGATTTCTCGTGTGAGTATGCTGATTGTAAATCTACTTTATTGTTGATTCAAGTTATAAATACTAGAGCCAATGACAACAGCATAATAGAAGTTTGTTCATGTCACATGCAGATCATTAATTTGTGACACAATTGAATTATATTGCGAACATAGTAATACAACGACTTTTTATATCTTATGTAACCTATTTTTTTTAGAAGGTACGTGATAAAAATATTACAATTTAATGTTTTTCATACCTCCTTCTGTATTTTTAGACATTTGGATCGAATGGGACCGAATAGATTCATGATCTAGATGAGAAGAAAAATTTATTATAGAAGAAGTAACAAATTAGCAATAAATAGTGGTAATTTCAAATAATTTTTTTTAATACTACACAATAAATGATTTTATCATTTTCCATATCATCAATTATTAATTTCCATATCATCAATTATTAATTTCCATATCATCAATTATTAATTTCAACATTGAGAACAGGTTAAATCAAATATGTTTAGAGATTAAATCGAATATTTTAATTATTAATGTATATATAAATAATAAATAATAATAAAATAAAATACATGGTATATTGTATATTAAATATGTTATATGTAAATCTATTATTTAAAAAAATTTAATCACCATTCTTTTACTAATTCAAGCGCATTTTCTAAATTTAAATTTGAATTAGGATTTGGTGTATTAATTTCTTCCTCATCTTCTTCCTCTATTTCTTCTTCTAAATCATCATCTGTTAAAATATCTGGTCCCTTTTCTAATCTTTTAACAAAAGAGTCAACA
The DNA here is from genome assembly GCA_958430865.1 of Entrophospora sp. SA101. NCBI lineage: Eukaryota > Fungi > Glomeromycota > Glomeromycetes > Entrophosporales > Entrophosporaceae > Entrophospora > Entrophospora sp. SA101. The sequence continues at coordinate 11,800 of CAUDNR010000330.1, forward strand.
TTATTAAACACACCCTTCTTATAAAACTCTTCACAATGTCCACATCTATTATGTAATTTATTATAGCAATTTGCATGGTACCCATGTCCGCATATTAATATTATTCCTTCATCATTTTCAAAAGGTTTTTTGCAATGGTCACATAATTCTGGATTTGGTGGAAAAGAAGTATGATAACCAGCAGGAAGGGACCTTATATCTACGTGTGCATTTAAAGTGGGCAATTTATAAGTATTATTTTTAACCTTTTTTGCTATATTGTTATGCTTAATATTATTATAAATTGAATGAAAGTATTCTAATAAAAAGAAACTTGTTTTTGTAGTCAGCTCTTCCAACATAGGTTCGCTATAAGGATAATGATGATATTTTTTAAATTGATTTATGAATGTTTGATCATGAAGATCAAGAAGATACGCTTGATTAATTATTGCTTCAGGTGAATGTAAAGAAGTTGTATTATTCCTTATTTGGCTATGGATGTTTTCTACATAGTAGTCATTAAAATTAATTAAATGTGATTCTATAACCCTACTAAATATATGGCCATTATCTTTCCAATAATAATAGTCGGACAAAAAGGCTAAAGGAGCTTTATTGTAATTTTTTCTTTTCCACCTTAAAGCCAAAGTCCAAATACGAAAGAGTGTTTCAAAGTATTCATTAAAAGAACCTGACCTGAACAAAATTGCATATATATCCAATGTAGCAGGTATTATATTATCTAACAAGTCTATCATTAATCTATATTCTAAATTTTTACATGTATTGGGAAATTTATTCATAATAACATTCGCAATTTTTTTCCACCCTTTACTTGCAAGATCTAATAGGAGGTTAATCCTCCAAGGCTTTGGTTTTTTTGCTAGGATTTTTCTTGACCCAAAAACGTAATGAAATAATTGATTAAAGAACTCCCAATGTATTATAATTATATATTCTCTTGAATTTAAAGATACATGTAGAGGACCAATCAATGGTACAAAATTTTTAATAATCTTATATTCATCGCAAACACTCTGACTTTGTTCTTGATTATTTATTTTTGTAATTGCCTTTCTTATAAACAGCTGTCCAGGCCAATCTGCTGATATAGCAATTATATTGTTCTTCAAATACTTTGAAATATTTTCGATTTTTATCAATGATAAAAGGACATCAACATAATCATTTAAAGAATGCAGATTTTTTTGTTGTACATTGACAATACGAACTTCTTTCATGGATCTATCTTGATGTCTTTCTAAGATTAATGGATTATAAAAATGAATGGTGAGAGACTCAATCCTATTTGATTCTTCTACATTTAAATTATTTGAAACCCATGTTGCTTTACGTGTGTTATAACTAATATCAAATATTCCTTTAAAGTCATTTAATAAATGATAGTTTATTCTTTGAGCCTCAATATTATTAGAATTATGAATGTAGACTCCATTATAAATCGCAGGAACTGCTTGACATTGCTTTATCATTTTAGAAACTGATGTTGCCATATGGTGGGCTGTAGAAAGAGTGGTAGTATTTGGTCTTCTCCATCCATGAATGGAATGATAATCATCAATATTAAAGCAAAATAATAAATGACTCTAAAAGGAATGTATATATTAATAATTTATTCTATTTATATTAAAATTTAAGAATAGAAACTGATATTACTTACATATTCACCAAAATTTTCATTTATTTTTTGTGGATGTTTTAAAGCAAGATCTTTTTTATAATTTTCAATTGTTTTATAACATGTTGTGATTCCCATATTTGCAAGTGTATCAATGGCTGTGCAACTTGCACCTGCTCCAACAAGGTAAATACCAAGATCAAGCTTTAAGGAATTGGTAAATTTGTTACGTAAACCTACTAACAAATAACAAAATACTACAATAGATCTTTTTGCTGCTTCTTTATTGCTTTCTGTCCTTTTGTCTGGAATTATGGCATCAGTCATTTCTTCAAAAAAACCTTGGAGTCTTGGATCACTTTGTTCAATCATGTCGGAAAATTTTGATGGATCTGACTCTATGCCCTTTTTAAATTTTCTTTGCTGTTTGTAAAGAACTTTACTCAACAGTTTTATTTTTGTTGCAAATGAATTATTTCCTGTTTCTATATCAATACCATCATCAATAATATTTGTGTCTAAGTTATCATCAACATCATTATTATTTTCAGCAACATAATATGAATTTTCTTCAATTAGCAATTGCAAATTATTAATATGATCCATTATACTTTTAAAATCATCTTTGGATACAATAACATTATTCTCAATAGAATTTATTTTAATTTTAGACCAATCTAAGTCATCTTTTTGTTTATTAGTTATAGCATTAATTGAAGATTCACCAACCAAACCACCTTCGGCCAATTTTTTATTATTTGTGTTTTTCTTATACTTCTCATGTCTGTCTGGCTCAACTATATTTAAATAATGTATCCTGTAGCATAATTGATCATCTTTTTTTAAAAATCCATATTCATTATTTACATCTTTAAGTCTAATTTTATTAATAGTATAATCAGTTAACTTTCTGAATTCATTATTGGTGTTAGTACAGCCAGGTATAACACATGGACCACAATTTTTTGGAGGCATTTTTGATTTTAATGAATTTGTTCAATTTAGTTTTTAAGTTTAAGAGAATATTTGTATTTCTGATAAATAATTTAAGAGAATATTTGTATGTATTTCCAATAAATAATTTAAGAAAATATTTTTGAAAAAATCTTTCAGGTTGGAGTTTTTTCTATTTATATATTTTTAATTATTTATTCATTCAAGTTGACAAAGACCATATTAAAATGTTTCATTGACATGAATGAAGAAAGAAAACAGACATGAGTTTTGATACTAGTATATTTTTAAATCCTTTATTCCGTACAAAAATGTTTCATTGACATGAATGAAGAAAAAAAATGGAAAAAGAATGAGTTTTGATACCAGCAAATTTTTAAATCCTTTATTCCATACAAAAATGTTTCATTGACATGAATGAAGAAAGAAAACAGAAAAGGAACGCGAGTTTTGATACCAGTATATTTTTAAATCTTTTATTCCATACAAAAATGTTTCATTGAAATGAATGAAAAAAGAATACAGGTTTTGGTTATCAACATTGAATTCTTTATTCCGTACAAAAAAAACAGGAGTTTTGATTATCAGCATTGCATATTTTTAATTTAACAAAAGACAAGGTGATTTTGTAAACTATAAACCTCTAATTTTTTTGAAAATTTTAATTATGAAAAAGAGTCAAATTGACAAAGAAAAAAAATAACTTTGGTTATGTCTGTCTGTGTATTATTATTTTCTTTATTCAATACAACGAAACGTATGTAACACATAATAAAATGTTGATTGTGATACAATGTGATAATTGCGAATGTCGATCAATATCAAACTTCTACTATGCTATTTAGAACATATTCTTTCGCCTATATTTAATTCATAACCTACTAGTTCAGCTTTTTCTTTTCCTTGTTCTGAAATATTTCACCATTTAGAGTCATCTTTTTCTATTTTGCAAACAGAACAAAAACCAACAGGCATTTTAGTAATGACTTGTAAATCAAGAAATAAAAATTGTTACTTCGAATGGATCCAGGTGGATCCAGGAATATTGAAGTGAAAAGAGTATACTTGTAAAATTTGAAAGGTTGTTATTTAGTGTACTTGCGCCCACCTCATAAGTGTAACCCATTGTCTATTCTAAAACAATTGAAAAATGATCAACATAATATAAATAATATAAAAGGAATTTACCAAATTAGAATTATTATATTTTTTTTTTTGTGATCAATAATAATTCAGGGATTGTTACAGATACCCTGTGATAAACATATTTGATTCATATTTTTTGGAATCTTTGATGACGGCCCGTCGCCGAAAATTTGATACTTTAGTTACATTTTAAATAAATAATAAGATATAAAAAATCCATTACTAAAACATGCAATCTGAAATTGATTCACTAAAGCAATGAATTTCTGAGCTTGAAACCAAGAATGCCGAGCTTTTAAAACAGGTTATGGAAGAGAATGCCAAGTGAGAAGCCGAAAATGCTGAGCTCAAGGCCAGAATCAAGGAGCTAGAGAAAAATAAAATAGATACTACTAACCTCAAGGCTGAGAACAATAAGCTTAATACCAGGGTTGTGAAATTAGAACAGTCATCAAACAATATTACACACGAATTAGAAAATTCTGTTCTCCACAAAGCATTGTCCATAAGGTTGTGGGCAAAACTCTTCCAGAAATCAGTCGCGGAGTTTTGACATGTTGTACACTAATTGTTTATTAGAGTTTTGCATTTTGGGGGTTTCGACAATCGACAGATTTTCAACAGGTTGCACATTAATTGTTTATTAGAGTTTCAACAGAGTTTCAACTAGTCACTAAGAGGTTTCGCCCACAACCTTAATCATCTGATATTTCTTCCAATATATGTGCACCCCCATCCAAGTCTAAATTGTTAGAAGATATAGAGACTGATAATTTCCTAGATGCGCAGAGTAAGAAAGAGGTTAGTGATATGATGAGAAAGAGGAGCAAGGAAAAGAAACTTCAAACTCAAGGGTCACATAATACCTCTTTACCAATGTCAACTCCGCTGATACCATCTGAAATATCAATTTCTAATGATGATTCACCTGAAGTCTTTGAAGCTCTGGACTTAAAAACCAAGAATCAAAATCAAAGTAAAAGCCAGAATGAATCACACAAGAAAAAGGGAACTGAGAATATTGCTCAAGTGATAGCTGATGGCATTCAGGATGCACTTGCGCACAGCTCCACTGATAATATCCATTCAGATTTGAATCATGTGACTGAAATTTCAGTGATGGGCCATCGTCAAAATTCTGATACAATCTCATTACTTGATTTAGCTCAATTATTTGATAAAGCAACTAATGCTGAATATTATGCTATGAAAGCTAACCAGGAAGAAACCTTATGCTGGATCAACTATGGAAATGAATTCATAATTCAGTATAATGATCTTATGAAAAATAGTAATAGCAAAATTGGTGAGAAAAAGGCAAAAGGTATAATTTATGATAAAATATTACTATTATCTGTGAAAAAAGATCCAAGGAAATAGGATTACAGCTTCCAGAAATCTCACGTAAAACTTTATGTAGAAAAACCCAAAGGGCTGTAAAGACATATAAGTTATTTGAAAAAATAGGCAAAGATAAAATTAAGTACCTTAAAACATATTGCACAAATTCTATTTCAGAGTTGACCAATGATCAAATTCAAAAGATTATCAATAATAATAATATTTCTGATCGTGATGAGTTCAATATAGAGGAGGAATCAAATCACATGACTGAAATTTCAACAACATCCTGTCACCAAAATCATGAAACCGAAATTTTGCCTGAGGTAAGTATATCTACCAAACCTCAAATCTCTAACTCTCTGTGAAAATAAAGAACTTACCAGAAGCCAAGGTAAGTATACCACTTGTATCTCATCCCAAAAAGGCTTTATTGGAAACTGAGGTAAATGCATTATCAGCATCTCAACCTCAAACTGAAACAAAGACTTTACCCAAGAAACAGAATAATCCAACCCATAACCATGCTTACTTTCATAATAAGATATTGTTGTGATATTCAGATCTATATAAAACATTTATTGCTGAAAAATTTGATTACTATGGAATTAATGAGGGGTCATTATGCCCAGTATGTAAACTAGATCATGAAGATGGGAAAAGTGTAAAAGGGTAATACCGAAAAAAAGTAATGTATGAACCCCTATGTATGTAATGTATTAGGGTGTGCAATGCCCTAATTAAATCAAAATTAATTGGTGATCTGTCTATGAATCGGGACAAATGATCTACATTTAATGATAAATTTTGGGTTAATAAAACATATCTCACTTTCCTCACTAATTAAACACCTTTATAAAAACATAAGTTTAGTAGAAGAGTTAGATGATGAAGTGTGAATGGAGCGAGAAGAGGCTGAAAAAGCACTGAATAAAGCCATGGAATGGAGAAAATGACAAATGTTTGAAACTGTGTTGAAGCATGATGCTGCAATGGGCAAACTTCAAGACCGAATAGATTTATTAGAAAATAATTTAGCTGCTAAAAATCAGGAAACAAACTGAAAAGATTATTTAACAACCAAAGAATTACCATCTTTACCAAAGAAACAAAAAGAAAATAGATTATGCAAACTCAAAAAATTAATAAGTAAAAGAAAAGGCTAAAGAGAAATTCCAGACTTTTATTGTTCAAAAGAACAAGTAAACCAATATGAGATTAGAATATAGAATTCTGGAAATAGCCCAGGGAGATGAACAAGAGTGTAACTTCTGTTTTCTAGAT
>CAUDNR010000332.1:4625-34367 GCA_958430865.1 Entrophospora sp. SA101
TTTTTTTTCATGTTTCTTTGTTCAATTATTTCCAATGATCTGCAAGTGTCCTTATATTTATGACCAGTGAGTGTATATAGAAATGTGGCAAAAATAAAATGCATTTAACATGAACGAACATAATAGTATTAATTTTTTTCTATATTTATTTACTATAAATATTTCATTCATCAAATGAATAAATATGGATTCGGATATTTTAATAATATTGCTGCGCAAATTTGCGGATATTTTCGAATATTCTCACGGTTTCACAAAATACTGCGCAAATTTGCGGGTATTTTTGCGGATAACTACACGATTATTTATTAGAGGAATATAAACCATCCAAATAACTTTCCCAAAAGTTTAATATCATTTGGATAGCACAAAGATCCAAATATTTAAGAGTTTTCCATTGATGTTAATAAAGTCTGATAGAAATGGTTTAATTGTAAATATCTAATATGATTCAAGATTTGGGAGTGAAATATTTTTATCTATTTCTTTTATTTATAACATTAATGTAATAATTAGTTTATATTTAGAGATGGGCAAATGGCGTATAGTTGAACACTATACGATACTTTACGATAATTTATGTATAGTGCATATAGTGCATATCGATCTCGTTTACTTTGTCAAAAATCATTTCGTCAACAATCATTTCATCAACACCCATTTCATCAAAAAGTTCATTTCGTCAAAAATTATTTTGTCGAAAATGGTTTCGCAACAATCACTTCGTCAACAATCACTTCGTCAACAATCATTTCGTCAACAGTTCATTTCGTCGAAAATTATTTTGTCGGCTTATGTATCATACTAATGATAAATGAGGTGTTGATAGTGATGGCAACAATATCAACATTGAATATTTTAGCATTGATAATAATTATTGTTTTTTAGTAGTGTGTGGATCAGACAAATTGGTAATATTCCTTTCATGATACATAAATTTGAGTCATTCATATACTTGCAAACTAATCAGCACTCTGATTTTACCTGAATTTTTCTTTCTTAATTACAATCATACAAATGCAAATTATACTAATAATAAATAAATTAAATGGTAATAGTAGATACTAAACAGTGTAATGCATATCCTACACTAAATCATTAAATTGAAAATTAGTTTTTGATATTATTAAAATCGTATGATTAAATGGGCCTGACAATCAAGTAAGGTTTCTAGCCCAAACTGTTTCTCAAAGCTCAAACTATTTTGTCGATTTGGGTTTTCCAACGGTTTTTATATAGAAGTAGGTATATTAGACCAGAAGCCTTACAATAAAGCTATCAGACAAATTTTTTGCTTTAATTACAAAAGTATACTTTAATAATAATATCATAGATTAAAATTTTGTGTTAAAACATAGCTCTAAATCTTTATTAGTTTCGACTAAATAAAATAAATAAACATTTAAAACCAAAGTTATCCACTAATTAAATTAATATGTTAGTAAACCTATTCCACATAAACATAATAAATCAATTAATTCACGCTTTTCCAAACATAATTGGTGACACTGTAATACATGCAAATTAACATGAATTGTTGTAGAAATGAACTGTCGACGAAATAAACTTTCGACGAAATAAACTTTCGACGAAATGAACTTTCGACGAAATGATTGTCGATGAAATGATTGTCGACGAAGTGAATCAGACCCTTATTTTGTTTCTTTAAAGCTAAATTATAATAATGTTTTGAAATAATAAATCTTTTGACTCTTGTTAAATTGTGGTATCATTTCGGTTGATCAACAACTCTTGCAAATAATTTGTTGCTTGTCAATTAATCAGTTACAAATTTACTTTAGTTTCCTCACTTTTGTATCTGGACGAGTCTGTAAGCACACACTCAATGGTACCGGATAATTGTAAATAAATAAAGATGCCCTTTTACAAAGCTCAAGGCTTCTATAAAGTTCCTTTTATTCACTTGTGATCGATTATTCGTTTACATTTATTGGCCGATTTCAAACTCGCTTTGGTTTACTTGTAAAAAAATTAAGTAATTTTGTTTAACAGCCTTACGTTTACAATTACAATAATACTATCAGTATTTCCGATTAATCTATGAACGATACTTTATTGACACCCACTAGTTAACCAACTTTAGTCTAATCTTTGCTTACTCACTAAAGCAAATTACGTTACTAATCATGTTATTTTTACGTTAGCTATCTATTATTTTCCTCTGCGAGGACCAGAAGTTATTCTTCGCTGATCACTGCAATGAGGAAGGAGAAAGTTTATTATTGCAAAGTAAATTGATCAATATTTATATTATATAAAGCTTTTGCGTAAAATTTTCTTTTTATGCACTAAAATTAGTTGACCCTGGAACATAAAGTACCGAATCCCCAATCGATAATTTTATCTATTCCGATTATGTATCATGTTATTAATATTAATATAAAAGAAATGTTCGAGTTTAGTAGTAGATGAGTGTGTAGGAACTGAATTGTATTCAGTAAAAGAAAGACTTGGCTCCTTGGGAAGAACTGATGAACCAAAGGAGAATTTGGAATACATATTTATAAGTTTTTTTTTGTGATCTTTTATGTTTTATTAGCCTTTAAAGCAAGTTTAATTGTGTCATTTTGATTTAATTTGACGTAATAGTTTTACAACTTTGGATAACATTTCGTCAAACAACATTAATCGAGATACAATATGACATAAGGTTTGAAAAAAGGCCCAAAAAACCAAATTGGCTGATATGAATTGTTACGCGACCATAAAGATATTACTATTATTGCTATTTTTGTTTTTAATGATTTTTAAAGAATTGTTTAACAAAAAATTATTATCATTTATGAAATGAGACATGCTAATATTTCCATTATTGCATGTCTGGCTGGGCATTCCAAATTTCCATATTTCATAGTCGAACATACAATAAACCAGTTATTGAATGAAGAAACATGCAAAAATTACATCAAAAAATCGAGAATGGTTGTTAAAATAATGTCACTTATGTGTGTCACTATTTTAAACTCGACAACCATTCTGATTTTTCGTGTATTGTGCAGACGATAGAAAATTTTCAAATATGTTAATTCCCCAATGAAATCTAGTTTCAAAACTTTGACTGTTTTTTCTTTGGTTTTAATTTTTGGAAAAATTAAAGTTCAGCGATTAGGTGATTGTATCAGTCACAAAAATGTTAAAAATTCGCATTTAATTAGGTTACACGTCGTTATAACGAGATTAGGCTGTAAAATCAAATTTGACCATTTAAGGGTTCACAGTGCCTTTTTTTTTCTTTTAATAGAACCCGAGTTTTTTATTATATTACATGCACAATTTACCAAATATAAAAAATGTTTATAAACTTTACATCTGCGGGTTTACTAAAAAAAATGGAAATAAATAATAAATAAACATAAAAAGTAAATATAAATGGTAAATTAATAATTATCCAAATTCGATATTGTTAATTCATCGACTCGTCACAACAACTAATTTGTCATTACCATTATCATTATAATTAATTAGTAATTGATTAGATTAATGGATTTTAATTAATTAACCATTTAATTGGACATTATAAAATTGTATTCGTTAACATCAAGCTCGTTGAACAAGCTATCATTGCTATTTAATTTAGATATCTCATCATTTAATATTCTACTTTTACGATATGCATGTGGATGTGATTTGTATACTTGTTGCAAAGTATTACAACCAATAGTAATATTAGTACTACTACCACTACTAGTAGTATTACTATTATTATCAAAAATTTCATTACGTTTATTTCTAACAAATTTCAAAAGTTCTCTACTAGTTGGTCTTTTAGATGGATCCACATCCCAACACCTCTGCATCATTTGCACATAATCATCAGGCATTCCAGTTAATATTGGTGGTCGTAAACCTTCACATATATTTAGCATTAAGAAATGATTGTGAGCTCTATCATCAAATGGTGGATGGCCTGCAAATATTTCCCACATTAACATCCCAACACTATAGATATCGGACTCTTTTGTGTTATTTGTGTTATTGCCTCTAAGTAGTTCTGGTGCAACTTATGATACAATTCCATAGATTCCATTTGATGATTTTGATTTTTTATCAACTGGTCCACATAATCCTAAATCAGTAATAAAGCTACAACCCCCCTGTATTAATATATTGCCACTGTGTAGATCACAATGGATTAAATTCTTTTCATGTATAGCATTTAATGCAACACACAAATATTTAAAAATGACAATTCTATCTTTTAATGTTAAATTTAAATGGTTTTTTTGTAAATAATCTCTTAAATTTCCTTCTGGAAGATAAGCAAGAACCATTGCATAATTTCCATTTTCTTGGAGCTTAGTTATACCATAACAAGGAACAATCAAATTTGATTTGATTTTACAATAATTTGATGCCTGTAATTAATCGTATAAATAAATTCAATAAACGGTTTAATTTAGTTTTATTTTAAACAAGAATAATCGATTACCTCGTCAAAAAAAGGTTTCCCTAGATTACTCGAATTATTTAGCGATTTTAATACTACATTCTGAGGTCCAAAATAAATAAACTCCTTTTTATTTTCGTTATAATCATTAATAGTTCCTCTTGTCCACCCAGCAGTATAAATTGAACTGAATCCACCTTCTGTTAATTTTTTTATATTTCGAAACTGCTCATAAGGTATCCATTCTACAATTTGATCAGGAAGAGACGAAATCTGTTGGCATTCATGAATAAAATCATCAATTATTTCATTTCCAGATTTCCGAGTCTTGAAAAGACTCTGTAAATGTAGACCGATACACTTTTCGCAAAATATATCAGAATATCTTGTCGCTTTACATTTATTACATTCTCTTTGTTTTCCAAGTTTATAGGTTGCATTCTCTAATTCAAAAGTATAAATATACTTTTCTCTACAAAACCCTTTTTCATTTTCTAAAAGTTCTCTGTTTTCTTCAACTAACGAAAAATAATAGTCTTTTCTACTTTCTCTGTCAGAAATAACCAAACTATTATTGATCATTTGGCCATAAATTTTATATACTAATCCTCCTCTGTCTGATGTTAATAGTCTTTCGGGTGTCATTTCCACAGGAATATTTATCAATAAAACAATCTTGTACTGTTACAAGGCCCTCCCTCCTCCTTTAAATAAATCAAAGAACGACGAAGAATTAATGCTAATGAAAAATAAAAACCAGAATCAGCCATTGGTATCATTGTATTTGTGCTTGTACAAATAATGGTGGGAGTTTATGTTACAAATAAATAATAATAAATATTGCGACATTTTCACGTTACACCTAATCTATATACATAGTAAAAAGAAAATTATTTTTGTCCGAATTTTGAGTCACTGGGGGAGGAGGGGTTGCCTTTATACATTAGTGCTAATTAATAATGATAAAGGAAATTGTAATGACGGTATGGTGAGATTGATAAGTATGTAGTCTTTGACGATGGTAATCCAATTGTGTTTAACTTTAGATCTAAATAGGTAAAAACGGGTCCCATCACTTCCATCACTTTCCTTATCTAAATTTGACAATTTTTTCTGACTATGTAATATTTAGGCAGAACGTGTGATCGTTATTCATTCTGGCTAGATAAAGACCTTGAGGGGCTTGCTTACGAACAATTTATCAAAGAATATGAATGAAGAGAGGCGTGGGATCATGAACCATGTATTGAAGGTAGATACGAATTTTATACTTGTCTGGAATTTGCGGGAAGAGCTTTTTGATGATATTAATCGTTTTTGGGATGAAAAAGGGAGTTAGACGTTTGAGGGAAAAAATTTGTTCGGAACTTGCATACAACCTACCATGTATAAAGAATCCGGACTCAGGTCATTATTCTATGCCTTCATAAATAGCAAGGTATTTACGATTCTAACCATCTTAAGCATGATAATGTTAACAACACCTTTATCTCTTAAATACGAATTATGGGTGGCAAAAAAATAATATTTGATGGCTCGCAATTTTTTTTTTATGCCAATTCATTTCTCCTATGACGTAAAAGGGTCATCGTCAGACGAATCTTCCGAGATATCAGCATTATTCTGAATTGTCATAGAAACTATAATCGATACTATGTACTAGGATGTAGAAACCGAATATCATGTGATCTGCGCATCCAAACACCACCATTGAAAAAATTCCATATAATATAATAGAATAATAATATGTATTGAATTAAAGTTGCTAGTTTATTAATTATAATGACATGAACTATTTATTATAAATGAAATAATGTGAGACATAATATTTTTTAAAAAATAACCAATTTACATCAACAAAAATCGTTAGAATTATCTGGCGTAGATCATTCGATCTAAAAAAAGCTGTAGGAGTAGTCATAGGAGTCAATTGCGTGATTTAAATAAATGTTTAGCTTGAATAATGAGAATTTGTCTAGCCCTTTTCGTTTTAGAAATTTGATTTAATTAAAATCAATCTAATAGTAATAATTAATTAATCTTAAAAAGATCAACTATTACAAATAATGTCATTTTTTGACCAGGTGAAATAACAATCAACCAAACGGGTAATTAAGTGATTCTATACTAATGTTAATATTAACATTTCAGATAAGGGTAGAGGCAGAAAGTTAACATAATATTATTTCTTTGACAAATAATTCGTTTTGTAATAACATTTTCATAAAATTTAATAATAAAACACTTTTTGTGGTCCAAAATTAAATAAAATAGGAACCGTATAGAAGAGCGGTCTTTATTTGTTGTTATTTGTACTGCAAAAGTGTGTATAGAGGTTCGCAAAATCTTCCTAGCTACAAGAAAGAGGCAGTAAGCAGGATAATTTGTTAAATAATAAATCCACAAAATAAATTAATTGAAGAACATTGAATATAAAAGCTTGAAATCAATCGAACGAGTGTAGCTAAAAAGTTAACTCGCAATATAAAATCGAAAATCGGTTGTTCTGATTTGCCGATCGATCGGATTACAATCCTTACTACGAAAAAGCATTTAAGCAAAAGAATCATGTGCTGAAATGACTATATTATCTTTTTGGGGAAAGATCATCCATCGCATTTCAAAAACATTCGACTTGATTATCGAGAAACAAAAGCAAGACAGTCAACAACAGTCAAATTGAATAAACAAATTGGTTTATCTTAATTTTGTGAAATACTATTTTAACAAAAGTTAGAGAATGCAATATAAATAGAGCATTAATTTGCACTTTTGTAATGTCGGGTATTTCATTCAACACTTTGTTTTTGAGACAATTACAAACTCTAAACAAAAAAGCCGTCGTCAATTAATTTGTTAATTTATGAGGTAATAAATATAATATTGACCTTCATTAACATTGGCTTTAGATGGGTGGACAAGCCCAAACAATCATTCTGGAGCTTTGTCATATTGACGTCATGTCGTAAAAGTTGGATTATCTTAATGATTACTGAAATCGGACTAGAGAAATTTTCAGCAATAGTAACTGATGGTATTTATTCGAAACAATATCGCTGAATTTTTTACATTACTAGCGCCCATCAACTTTTGATCTAAGATACATTGCATATTTCATAGATGATATATTTACCTCTCGAATATCAATCTTTGTACTATTTTACATTCAAGTTCAAGATAATCGATTTACAAAGGATATTTTGGAACAATGCTTTGCAAATTGTTTAATTAAATTATGACAAGACAATCAAAATTTTCATTATCCTGATCAATTACTCGAGGATTTCAAGTATGTGTGGTGGGTTAAAAACATATTGTATATCAATTTTTTGATCTAAACATAATATTCATAACAAATGAAATTGTTTAATTAATTTACTTAATTCAATTCAAATTTATTTAGATATAAAGTATCAATTATTTTATGATGTTGGATTTTTTTGATTATACAAAAAACTCAAGCTTCATCTTAAAGTCAATGAAGATGCTATGGAAAAATTGGAATCCAATAATGCAATTTAGCTGATTGTTATTTAATCTAACAAAAACAAAATCGAGTACATAATCGAAAGTCGTCATAATCAAACGATTATATAGTATAAACAAATCTAATTTAGTTGCACATTATTGCATCCTGGCTATAAAGGCATAAAATCTTTAGAATTTATTGTTAGTTGCTTGAAAAAATAAAATCTGCATAAGTGATATGTATACATATGATTGTTTCTAATTTCAAATTAGATTAATAAACAGGGGTGTCTATTATATATATTAATATATGTATTAGTATATTAAATCACTTATTGATTCGCTATAAATAGGCACTACGAATTTTTTTTTATCGATATCAATCAATTAATCAAGATATAATAAAAAGTCATTAAATATAGCAACCATAAATAAATACTATTGTTATTAAAAGGATTATTAGTAATATTAATATTACCATTACTGGTGATAAAATCTTTTCCGCATTTATCATTAAAAAATGATTTTGCAGGATTAAATGTAATTGATAATGGTGTTGTTTTATCCAAAGAAAAATCACCATATGTATTCATTATCTTTTTGTTACATTCCGAACAACTATAATCTTTTGAGTAAAAAGGAGTTCCTATTAAAAAAGAATAAAGAAGAATAATTAAAAGAATAATCAAATTCACATAAATACAATCCGTTTAATTAATTTGATGATTACCAAGAGGTAAATAGAATAATCCTAATCCTAATCCATTAATCAAAGCATCTTGATAACAATAAATATCTGTAGAATTTTTGGAACATCCAACAATTTGCATAACTCGATAATTTTTGAATGCCGTAAAAGCTTCCTTTACAACCTGATTTGCATTTTGGAAATCAACTCCGCAATTAGAACTCAAAGTTACGTTGTCGGCATAGTTTAAATATATTTGATTACACTGATCAATAGATTTATTATTAATATCAATGTTGCATATTTTTTCCATCAAGTTACCAATTGTTGAATCATTACGTGATTTCACTGCAAACTCACGAGAGTTTTGTAGTAGAAAACCAAATGAATTACAATCATTAAAATCCTGATTTGCTAAAAATGATTTAAAAAATTGCGCGCACGATGATGTCAAGTTTGTTGTTAATGTGGTGTCGAAAGGTCTTGGTATTTTATCATCCTCAGCTTCAAGATTGTTGTAGATTGGAATTGATGATGATAATGGAGATGGCGACAGTTGTGATGATGGTGACGGTTTTATTGTTAAAATCAGTATTACTAATAATAACAATTTTATTGTTTCGAAAGAATTTGTGGACATTTAATCTTTTATTTTGTCTTTTGATGAGGAAAAAAAGAGTCAAGTTTTATGTTTAGATAATGATTATATTAATTGGAATTTGTTTTCATAACGTGAGGAAATGGTGATGAGGGATTAATGATGATAATGATGATAAAAGGAAGGGAAATAATTAATTAACTAAAGGAACTTGGAAAAAATAAAATAATGAATTAATTAGTGCGACAAAAAATTAAAACTCTTTCTGCTAATCATTTAAATCATAAAACATATTTTTTTTCTTTCATACAATGGTTAATAATCTTAGTTAAGATGATAAATAAAAAAGAAATCGTAATAAAGCCAAGCAAAAACTGGACAAAGTCCACCTATTCCTGCTCCAGCAAAAAAGAATATCGGCAGATCCTCTTCTCCTTCTGGTTCAGTCTGCCCACAAGAAGACTACTACTTGATTACCTGTATTAACTGCAATCAAACATTTGTTTATACATTAACAAATGAACACATTAATACTAATCATTGTTTTAGGCAAATCTTTTACCTGTAATTTGAATTGTTCATTCAATAAACCAACTGATTTTTGTCCCTATTCAACTCCTAAACTCACTATTAATACATTTATGGAAACGATGGATACAAAATCCATCTCTTCTGACAATATAATCTCTTCCCAAGTTATCTCACCAACCTCCACAACTCAAAATCCCTTCCATAACATTACATTAAATGTTACACTTAATGTTGCACATGCTGTATCAAATGTTCCACTTAATCTAGCTAGATACACAGATGATCTTATCACCGATGCAAACACCAATACTAATGAACAAGATTCATCTGATATAGATGTATAAACTAAATAAAACACTACTATAAGTAAACATAGAGATTTGTGTGAGATGTGGATTTCGATCTCACAGTATCATTAAGTATTATTTAGGCTGCATGCTGGCAATAAGTCAAGGACTTGTATGGTTAAATAGTAATTTAGGCTGTGTGCCACCAGTATTAAAGAAACTGTCTATTAGGGATTGGAACCATTGAGCTAAAAGCTAAGGGGATTGTATAATTATTGGACTGTATATTTATTAGATCAGATATTTAATCAGACACTTCTCAAGTTTGTAATAAGAAATTACACACTTGCAGTATTACTATCACTATTGATATAATTATTATTATTTGGAATAATATAAATATTACCACGATCATTATCAGCAATATTATTATTGATCAATTCATTCATTCTAGTTTTTTTTATATATCCATATAAAAACACAATAGCAATGTTAATAAATGCACAAAAGACACCTATAACAGATCCAATAATAATTGCAACATTTGATGAGTCTGGTTGATTACTAGCAGTGCTGGTGGTAACTGAAGTTTGTTGATTAGCAGAATCAAATGCATTCAACCATCTATAATTATATTTGTCACCAATATCCAATAATAAAAAATTTGGATAAGGCTCATAAAAAATTTCATCAGCAACAAGCCAGCCTATTAATTAATATAAATGATATTAATAATATATTTATGTAAATTTTAAAAATTAGTTATTATAAGTTACCAAATGAAATTATCATATAATTATCATACAAATTTGCAGAATGTCCTTTATGTGATTTATTAATTTGAATATTAGTAGAATAAGTAATATTTGTTGGAACTGTCCATTGAAAGGGGGATTTTGTTGTATCTAATATTGCTATTTTGTCTGATTGCAAAGTACCACCATACACAATTATCCATCCATCAGGTGCTAAATATATATATGTATGTATATTAAAAAATATGTTTAATTAAAAAAAAAAATGATAATTGATTTTTACCTAACACTGAAGAATGACCCTTACGCACAGAAGGCTTATCACCAACTGTTGTCTAATATAATAGAATATTTATTAATATCTTTTTAAAATATATATTATTATCAATGACTTACATTTTTAGACCAGGAATTTTGATTAATATTATATATGTATATCTAAATATATATATTTAAATCTTTATAATTAGAAAATAATAAAAATAATAAGATAATAATTAATAATTATATAATATTACAATAGTTATATCATCTCCAAAAGAAATTAGATTTTCATCTTTCAAAGCACAAAAATTGTGATAATTTAAGCCTGTTAAAGGTGGACCACTATTACTTGGCATTAAGGTTGTAAATACCAAATTTTTGGTGTTGAATTTATATATCTTTGGATCATTAGGAGTCATTATATATGAGTTTCCATAACTATATTGTGTATACACTGTTAATTCAACACTATTTAATTGTGATTGTCCATCGAAATTTTCTGGGTCCATGTATCAAATGAATTTGTGTTTATTGAATAAACTATACCAGGTTGTGAAGTTCTATGTCCACCTATAACATAAAATGTGTCATTATTAGCTCCTCCTAATACCAGTGCTCCACCAACAAATGAAGGTATGTCAGATTTTGGAAAAATTTGTTTTATTGGTAATGTCTGATCAAGTGTAAATGATGTGGATAAATCTAGGTAAATTATTTGGTTTATAATATCAGACTTAAAAGACTGTCCTCCAACCAAATAGAGTTTATCATTAAATATAATTAAACAGTGAGATTGTATATCTAATAATTGACCAAATACCAAATATGTGAAATTATCTGATAAAAATAAATTAATAATAATTTTAATGAGTTTTAAACAGCATCTCCCTGCATAAATTCTATTTCTGGTGCTGACTTACTTGATAAAAGTTATACACGTCTAAAACCGCCATTTTGAGTTTGATTATGTGTGTTGGTATTCGTCAGTATTAGGGAAACCTGGATAAACAATTTGTTTTTGTTGTTGATAATGATGCCGATATTGATGTTGATATTTATTCATTTTTAGCAGAATCTTTTTTTTTTTTTAAAAAGCGGGAAGAAAATGAAAAATTCAATAAGGAAATGGTTCTAAATTTGTCAGTAGGGCTGTTCTGTTCCTGCGGTCCCGCCACAACCTTTCTTATTTAATAAATGATATTCAAAACACCCTACTCTATTAGCAGAAAAAAACTAATCATTGACAAAAAGAAATGTAGGTTATAATCGGGTTATAGTAACTTACTTTATTTCTATTTTGCATATTTTTAATACTATGTATGATATAGCCAAAAAAGAAAAACGACAAACTTCCTTTTGTAATGAAGATTTTCCCAAATTTAGGGATGCTAATGGTTCGGTTCCAGACTGAATAGACTACAGTCTGGTTTAGGTATCAAAGACCATTTGAACCGTTAAAAAATTTTTTTATCATAAAAGTATTTATTTCGTTAAAAGTAAAATTATATATGTTTCAATTTGAATTATTCATTTTATTTGTTTTATATACTCATTTTATTTGTTTTATTCATATATTCGTTTTATTTCGTTTTATTCATTGTATTCATTATTTGTTTTTATTCAAATGTAATTCGAATACTAAATTCATAATGAATAAAATAAATAAATCATTTGAAAAATCTTATTCAAATATAAACCTGACATTAAAAGAAATTTAGAAACCTGGTTTGATTCAAATCAAATCACTTTAAGATTTGTTTGATCCTTAATTATGCATTCCCAGGAAAGTAAATTTCCCTAATTGTAATGACCCTCAAATTTAACGTTACATGGTGGACCCATTAACCTTAAAACCCCATCAGGGTTGACTATATAAATAAAGACTAAATTATTTTTTTAACATATAATTGAAATGTACATTTTTGTGACTTGATATTTAGTTGCTCAATGGGAATTTTGAAGAAAAAAAGTATAAGTTCATTTAAATGTTTTCATGATAGGATTACACATTTCAATCAAGAACTTATCAAGATTTATATAGTACCACTACTGATCCAAAAAGAGCAAAAAGAAAACCATTGAATTTACAAATAAAATTTTAATTTCTAATTGATTAAAATAATTTACCTTAATGGTTTTTCTAGGTCAACCTTGAGAGTCTTGTGGATAAATGTAATGAATTGAACTTTTATGAAGATAAAAAACTGATAAATTAGTACATGGCTATAATTCAGTTGGTTGGAAGTCTCCAGGTGAATATTATTGAATTGAAACAAATAAAGGTTTTATTTCCAAGCATTAAAAAACCTATTCATGTAGTTAATATAATGCACAATTTCAATTTAGATCATTCATATGACTGAACCTTAATTATGATTATTTATTTGTAATATGCTTACAAGAATAATTTCTTCTAGCAAATGAGATATAACATAGAATCCATAAATTAATAACATATATAGCATAGATCTAATAATATAAAAATACTAAATTAGAATAGTATCTATCAATAATCACTATAATTGTGTATATCATGATCAATATTTTACAGCTTCAGTATTACTATCACGATTGATATAAATATTACTATTACGAGATTGATCATTATTAACAACATTATTGATTGGTTCATTATTTTTAATTTTTCTTTTATATAAAACAAAAACAAGAATACCAATAACAACAACAATGATAAAGATTACACCACCTACAACAGACCCAACAGTTATAATTATATTAATTTTGCTATTTTCACCAGTGTTGTTGGTGTTGACTGGAGAATTATCAACACTGGTAGTAGCTGGAATTGGTTGATTAGTAGTGCTAGTAGTATTAATTATAACTGATGTAGGATCAAATGTACTCAACCATCTATAATTATATTTATCACCAATATCCAATAATAAAATATTTGGATAAGGCTCATAACTATTTTCATTAATATAAATCCAACCTATTATTATTATTAATTAGAATAATGATATTAATATAAATAAATAGTATAATAAATTACACTTATGTAAAATTTTAAAAATTAGTTATTATAAGTTACCAAATGAAATTATCATATAATTATTATATAAATTCACAAAGTGCCATCTGTGTGATTTATTAATTAAATTAGTAGGATAAGTAATATTAGTTGGAACTGTCCATTGAAAAGGGAATTTTGTTGTATCTAATATTGCTATTTTGTCTGATTTCAAAGTACCACCGTACACAATTATCCTTCCATCAGGTGCTAAATATAAATATAAATACATATAAATAAATATATATTAAATTAAAAAAAAAATGATAATTTTTACCTAGTACTGAAAAATGTCCATACCGTGCAGAAGGTTTATCACCAATTGTTGTCTAATATAATAGAATATTTATTAATATCTTTTTGAATATATATTATTATTAATGATTAAATAAAACTTACACTTTTAGACCAGGAATTTTGATTGATATTATACATGTGTATCTAAATATATATTTAAATTATTAGAGAATAATATTCTCATTTAATTAAATAATAAAAATAAATTATAATATTACAATAGTTATATCATCTCCAAAAGAAATTAGATTTTCATCTTTAAAAGCAAAAATATTAAAGTAATCTAAGCCTGCTAAAGGTGGCCCATAATTACTTGGTGTTAAAGTTGTAAATACCAAATTTTTGGTGTTAAATTTATATATCTTTGGATCATTGTCATTCATTAAATATACATTTCCATAATTATCTTGTGTATACATTGTTAATGCAATTTTATTTAACTGTGACTGCCCATCAAGGTTTTCTAGGGTCCATGTATCAAATGAATTTGTGTTTATTGAATAAACTATAGATCCATAACCAACAGTACCAGGTGGTGAATTTCTCTCTCCACCTATAACATAAAGTGTGCCATTATTAGCTCCTCCTAATGCTAATGATGGAGAAGAAAATGAAGGTATGTCAGATTTTGGAAAAATTCGTTTTATTGGTAATGTCTGATCAAGTGTGAATGATGTGGATAAATCTAGGTAAATTATTTGGTTTATTCGATCTAACTTAAAAGAATATCCTCCAAAATAATAGAGTTTATCATTCAATATAATTGAAGAGTGAGCTTGTATATCTAATAATTGACCATATGTGAAATTATCTAACAAAAATAAATTAAATATTATTGTTAATGATTTTAATAATTTTAAATAGTTATGATGACTTATTAAGTCAACCATATTTTTAAAAAAATTAAAACTATGAAAAAAAAAGGATATATTTGTTTGTCTACATAAATTAACACAAAACATTGTACTCTGTTTACTGCTATCTTGTAATCTCACAAGAAAGTTACTCAAGAAACTAATATTGAATTTAAGTTTTAGTTTTTTACTGTTTCTGCATGTGCAAACGTAATCCTTAATTGAAGTTTATTTGGTGATGTGAAATCGAAATTGTGATTAATTTTAAGGATACCGGCTGCAACTTTTAATGATGGTTGCTACCACCTTTCCGTCATATAAAAATGATTGTAACTGCCTTTACGACCATTTTGTTTCCTTTTTTAGGTTGCGAAATGGAACACTAATTAATTTTCATATATAAGATAAAAATAATTTAGAGTTAACACAATAATGTTGTACACAAGACATGTCCGCCTAACATTGAGCAGACATAAACATGACCTGGTCCTGGTGGGAGCTACCCTGATGGTACGAACTCTGAAAAGGCGGTGAAAATTTTGCAAAATTTACAATCACTAATTAATATTATTATTTATTATTTTAAACACTATAAATATGAATGCCTTTTAAAATTATAAACTATTTGTTAAAAGAATAACACAAATAACATTTAAACTTGTCATGGCATATTGGGATTACTTTATTCCCACACCAACCACCTAAGACTAATAATTTCAAATTCATGCGACATTCAAATACTCAAACATTTAAAAACATAAATAATTTAGATAAGAAGCTTAAATTATTAGCATATCTCAAATTACTATTCAATCTGTACATGTGCTTGCATAATGATCAAACTGCCTACACTTTCCACATTTACATTTGAAACTTCACCAAATTTATTATCATTGGATATTATTCTATTTTACTTTGGAAAAGAAAGGTTAATATGTCATGGACGTTCTATTTTTGAGAATGGACATTATGGTGTTTTGTAAGATCTGTTGTGTTTACCTGGTTTTGTACATTCATATGTTAACCTTGTTACAGCACCATCTTCAGATTCTGCAGCTTATGTAAAAAATAAAATTTTTAGATAAATATAATAATAATAATAATAATAATAATAATAATAATAAATCAATGCACCAAGCTGTCATATATAGTGATGCACTATTAGTGACAAACATCACAGACATTAACCTCCTTATCTTTTAGTTCTGTAAGCATCATTTTTGTTTTGTTCATTACTTCAATATAAGTTTCACATTCTGAACTTACATTATATGCTTTCCATATGTAAAGTTTACCTTCAGAGGTCAATAAGACTGTTCCTAATAAATATTTATTTTTATGTTAAACCATTCATCAAAGGTTAAAGTTGCACCTAATGGTTCTTCTTGAGTGGTATTTCCATAGCTTTATCCAAATTAACAATAACTTTTAAAATTTCACCACCAAGAACATGACAATCTGGTAATTTGAAAGAAGGATTCAAAAAATTGAAAAATTCTTTAGCTTCCGGTTTATTAACGCATGATAATACCCATACACAAGAAACTTCAAGTCTAAGTAATAAGGCATTAAATTTTTTTTGATCATTTTCAGATAAAGTCCAAACTATGGAACCATGTGATGAAGACCTGGTGATCATTTTATGGAAAAATTTGTCAAGGAGGTCTGAGAAGTTGTAGAAATTGTGCAAGGTGAAAGTAAAGCTCTGAACGGTTCAGTTTCAGGTTAGTTCTGGTTTTAAATTATTAATTAACACAAAAAAAATTTATTTTCAAGTACAGTAAAACCCTCGTTTCAACAAACTTCGTTCCAGCTAATTATTAATATTAACTATTAAATTCGCGTTTCAACGAATTTTGAATTGCATTTTAATTACTATTTAGCAATTTAATCATGAATTTGCACTACTTTTGTAATTGCGATTCAGTGATTTAATCCCGAAATAGCTTTTCAAGTACCAAGTGCAAAATCTACATTAAACTTCTATAAAGTTGTAATGTTATAAAATGGAAAATAAACTATAAAAATAGATTAGCCATGAATCGACATTAATTTCTAATTCCGGACAGTCCGTGTTCGTGTCCGCTGACACAATTCCTAACATCACGGTTCGTTTCTATTCAAAAGCTCCATATGCAACTTGTAAATTCACACGGATTTCATTTTCACTCTAGGACAGGGAGGGTATGTATTCTATTCCAGTATCCTATTAAAATAAACAATTACGTGAATTTAGTCAAAATAAACAGACCAAGCATCTGGCCTCTAAATTCTAAGCAAACCGGCTAAACAAATCAACACCCTACATATACTGTATAAGAATAGCTCAGGGCTCTTTTACAGTGCATTATTATATTAATATGTTTTATATTATATGGAAGCAGGCTACAATGAGACTAAAATAGTAATAATAATAGTGAAGAAAATGAATTACAGGGTCAAAATTCTTTAAATGCTTTTTTACTTCCATTATTTATAAGGCTCAAACTCTCCTCTGAGCTTTGTTTAATTTAATTCTTCAAAAGGACTCATGATGGTTTTCTAAACCAGTTGTGAAAGTTTTGTGGATAAATGTAATGATATGAAAATAATGAATTAGTAGGTGGCTATAATCCAGTTTGTTGGAACATTAAAAACAAGAGTATAGATGAATATTATTGGATTGATAATTTTTTATTTTCAAATGTTAATATAATTTTTAATGTAAATTTTTTTTTGATTTGACACATATGACTGAACCATGTTTATTTATAATGAGAATAATTTATATCTTAAAAATAGTAATAAAATTTTCATTTGCTAGAAGAATATATATATTTAATTCTATCTACTATATATTAGATGTAAAAATAAAAACATAACATAGATACAGTCAAAGCTCGTTAAATTCATAGGTTCGGCACAGTAAATTTTATGAATTTATCGAATTATTGAGATTTTGTTATTACTATAAAAGGATAGGATTTTCAGAAAAATGAATGGGATTGGCTACTTATATATGAATTTAAAGAGCGAGATTTCATATATGGTGGTGACATATACAAAAAATCAGAGAGTTATGAATTTATTGAATTATTCCAATTATTGCAATTTTATTATTACTATAAATATGAAATTATCGAATAAATTTTCAATATAAGTGGCACTAGTTCCTGAAAAATTATGAATTTATCACATATGAATTTAACAGCTTTGACTGTAAAATTAGAATAGTATATGTCTTATTAATTAATCATATAAATAACATGCATAATCAGTATATTACAGCTTCAGTATTACTATCACTACCAATATTACTATTATGAATATTATGAAATTGATCACTATAAGCAACATTATTAATCATTGTATTGGGATTATTATTTTTTTCTTCATTTCTTTTTTTTTTATATAAAACAAAAGCAATAATACCAATAATAAATATTGCACCCATGACTGACCCAACAATTATAGCTACCTTATATTTACCTAAAGTATCTGATGAAGTAGTTATCAAAGGATCAAATGTGTTCAACTTATAATTATATTTGTCTACAATATCCAATAATAAAATATTTGGATAAGACTCATAAACAATTTCATCATCAATATAAATCCAACCTATTAATATTATTAATTAGTGATATTAATATAAATAAATAGTATAATAGATTACACACTTATGTAAAATTTTAAAAATTAGTTATTACAAGTTACCAAATGAAATTATCATACAATTATTATATAAATTTGCAGAGTGCCATCTGTGTGATTTATTAATTAAATTAGTAGGATAAGTAATATTAGTTGGAACTGACCATTGAAAAGGGAATGTTGTTGTATCTAATATTGCTATTTTGTCTGATTGAAAAGTACCACCATACACAATTATCCGTCCATCAGGTGCTAAGTATATATATATGTATGTATATTAAAAAATATATTTAATCAAATAATTATTAAAAAAAAATGATAATTGATTTTTACCTAATACTGAAAAATGACCCACACGTACAGAAGGCTTATCACCAATTGTTGTCTAATATAATAGAATATTTATTAATGTCTTTTGAATATATATTGTTATCAATGATCTAATACAACTTACATTCTTAGACCAGGAATTTTGATTAATATTATATATGTATATCTAAATATTTAAATTATTAGAAAATAATATTCTCATTTTAATAAATAATAAAAACAATGATTAATAAATTATAATATTACAATGGTTATATCATCTCCAAAAGAAATTAACTTTTCATCATTCAAAGCATAAATATTAAAATAATTTAAGCTCATTAAAGGTGGACCATCATTACTTGGTGTTAAGGTTGTAAATACCAAATTTTTGGTGTTGAATTTATATATCTTTGGATCATTAGTAGTCATTATATATGTGTTTCCATAATTATCTTGTGTATACATTGTTGGTTCAACTTTATTTAATTGTGATTGTCCATTGAGGTTTTCTGGAGTCCATGTATCAAATGAATTTGTGTTTATTGAATAAACTATAGATCCATATCCTACAGTACCAAGTGGTGAATTTCTAACTCCACCTATAACATAAAGTGTGTCATTATTAGCTCCTCCTAATGCTAGTGTTTCACCACCAAATGGAGGTATTTCAGACTTTGGAAAAATTTGTTTTATTGGACCAAGTGTAAATGATGTAGATAAATCTAGGTAAATTATTTGGTTTGTTGTTTGATTTAACTTTAAAGAATATCCTCCAAAAGAATATAGCTTATCATTCAATATAATTGAACAGTGACCTATTATATCTAATAATTGACCAAATACCAAATATGTGAAATTATCTAACAAAAATAAATTAAATATTATTGTTAATAATTTTAATGATTTTAAATGATGATTCATTAAGTCAACCATTTTTTTAAAAAAATTAAAACTATGAAAAAAAAAAGGATATATTTGTTTGTCTACATAAATTAACACAAAACATTGTGCTATATTGTAATCTCACAAGAAAGTTACTCAAGAAACTAATATTGAATTTAAGTTTTAGTTTTTTACCATTCCTAATTGAACTTGTAATTTAGTTTATTTGGTAATGTTGTACGTGAAATTGAAATCGAAATTGTAATTGATTTTAAGGATACCGGCTGCAACTTTTAATGATGGTTGCTACCACCTTTCCGTCATATAAAAATGATTGCAACTGCCTTTACGACCATTTTGTTTCCTTTTTTAGGTTGCGACATGGAACACTAATTAATTTTCATATGTGATAAAGGTAATTTTGAGTTACACAATAATGTTGTGCACAAGACATGTCCGCCTAACATTGAGCGGACATAGACATGACCCGGTCCTGGTGGGAGTTACCCTAATGGTACGAACTTGGTGGGTGATCTGCAGGGAAAGTTTTGCAAAATTTACAACCACTAATTAATATTATTATTTATTATTTTAAACACTATAAATATGAATGCCTTTAAAATTATAAACTATTTGTTAAAAGAATAACAAATAACATTTAAACTTGTCATGGCATATTGGGATTACTTTATTCCCACACCAGCCACTTAAGACTAATAGTTTCAAATTCATGCGACATTTAAATACTCAAACATTTAAAAACATAAATAATTTAGATAAGAAGCTTAAATTATTAGCATATCTGCAAGTTACAATCGAAAATAATACATCAATAAATAAAATCTATTCAATCTGTACACGTGCTTGCATAATGATCGAACTGCCTACAATTTCCACATTTACATTTGAAACTTCACCAAATTTATTATCATTGGATATTATTCTATTTGGGTCTGGGACACTTTACCGACACCCACTTTACTGACAGGACACTTTACTGACAATCAAAGTAAAGTCGAACTTGACGTAGAAATGGTCTTGCGAGGAACACCACGACCCCCACAGAAACTACAAGATCGTAATCGTGAAATACGGATTCAAACAGTATTGACCGTAACATTATATCAACTATAAAGTTTCTTCGGGGCATTGCCCATAATATTTCATTTTAAAAAAATTCTTTTTTTGTGTATATATAAAAATAAATAATTAATGTGTCACAATCAAAGTTTTTTTGTAAATGATTGATAAATAAATAACATAAATAACATGAATATGCAATTTTTATCAATTTCGTCAGACAAAAAAAAATATATATTACACATGTATCCATATTGTATTTTTATGAACTGGTTTTTGATGCAAAGTAAGGATAATAAGTGGTGTTATTAGTAATTAACGGTTGATTTAACTTGTTGTAAAAAACCAAACTTTTAGCTAGTTATCCAGGTCTTCACACAGTCCTTGGCAAATTGTTAACACAATACTTGTCGGTAAAGTATCCTGTCGGTAAAGTGTCCTGTCGGTAAAGTGGGTGTCGGTAAAGTGTCCGGGTCCGTTCTATATTTGACTTTGGAAAAGAAAGGTTAATATGTCATGGACGTTCTATTTTTGAGAATGGACACTATGGTGTTTCGTGAAAAAAAGGGTATCAATTCTGTGTAGAATTCCGCATAAATTTAAATTATTTTTGGGCTGATTTATTTAAAAAAAACTTTGTATATGTTGTTGATATTCGTCAGTAATTAAGATAAACAATTTGTTTTTTGTTGTCAATGATGATGTTGATATTGATGTAAATTATTGGTAAGAGAAGCTTGCCTTTTGAATCGGATAAACACTTTGTTGCTGTTATTCATCATTATTAGCAAAAACTGTTTTTTGAGAAAATGAAAAATCCTAATAAGGAAATGGTTCTAAATTTGTTAGTATGGGCGGTTCTTAATAAAGATACTAATACTAATTAAATTTGTTTACAGTAACGACAAAATTTCTTGATCCAGAATTTTCAGAATTAATGGAATTTGGGAACCGGTTCTGGAACCTGTTCGAACCAATCTCAAATAACGAAATGGCTAGTTTTGGAGATTATTTCCTGGTGAGAATTTATTTATACTAAATCATTAAAGCATGTTACTTATTATAGTTAAGTGATTAGACTTTTCTAAAATTAGCGATTTACTTGGCTCTGTTCCTGTTTCCTGTTTCGAAGTTAATTTTTGGAACAGAATTGTTACGAGGTTGGGAAATCGTCCAAAAAAATCCTTAGTCGACTACTAGCTGGTCAAAATTTCTTTAGTTGACTAACTAGTTGGCTATTTTAGCATTAGTCGACTTATTAGTTGTAATTATTTTAGTCAACTATTTTAGTATTAGTATTAGTCAATTATTTAGTCGATTATTTTAGTCGACTAATTAGTCAATTAAATTTTTTTTAATAATCTGTTTTTTTAAAGGTTTTCCTTGAAATTGAAGCAAATGAACTATTAGGCCTTGTATCGGAAATGTTTATTAGTTCACATGTAAAATTATCATCGACAACACCACCACCATTGACATCATCATCATATTGATGGTATTGATACTCCTCCGCATAGAAGTTTTCCATATTATAAAAATCGTTTTTATTTATAATTGGTCAGACAATAATTATCAATATTAATGTTAGCATAGTATTAATATTAGCACTAGTATTAGTAGTCGACTATTAGTTGTTCGAAAAAAAAGTTTAGTCGACTGTATTAGTCGATTTCAACCTCTACTTCTTGTCTATTTTTTTTTATTACTATTACTACTATAATAATAAACTATCAATCTTGGAAACGATTTTTTTAATAGCTTCTACTAATAATGACGAACAACAACTTCGACAACAACTATAACAACAAATAAGAAATAGAGAATTTATTAACCATAACTACAAAGAAGTCACAACCAACTCGTTTATTTCGTGGCTTCCTTAACTGCCTCGCTAATAATACCATTATGGCCATATGGAACAAATTGCTCGCATCATAGGAGAAGTTCCCAAGAAATCCTTCTGGCTATGATGTTGGATTAGCTTTTTTCTGCGAAAGGATAGAGAATGCTTGCTATACAATATTTTTGATACAAAAAAATTAAATCAAATATATACTAAAATGATAAATAAAAAAATAAAACTAAAAATCCAATCATTTGCTATTGAGATTTACCGAAATAAAACATCAGTAAACTAATAAATGTTTGTACAAACGTGACTTCAAAAAAAGATCCAACCTCCTGTTATCTCCATCGATATAAATTATTTTTTGAAATTTTTCTTTTTGAAGATATGCGATAATTAGGTTATAAAATAGTAAATATGACTAAAAAAAAGAAGCGTATATTATAATCTGGTTGTATATAATACAAATTATACCTTATATCCCCTCTTAATCTCGTCCACATTTATATCCTACATTCTATATATTCTATATACTCTGTTATATCCCTACAAAATTTGAAAAAAAGAGGGGATATAAAAGAGGCCTGTTTTATTTCTCTTTTTAATACAATATATTATTAGTCAAAAAAGAAAAATGATGAATTTTAAGATGGAAAAAAAGATTTAAAGCTTTATCAGAAATTTTTTTCTTTTTCTTTCTCAATGAAGATTTTCCAAAATTAGAATGTTAATGGTCAGTTGTCTGGTATTAGATATCAAAGATTGTTTGGACTGTTAAAACTTTTATCGCCAAAGCATTTAATTTATTAAAAATATTATTCTATTATCATAATTCAATTCAAATGATTAATATATTGCAAAGAGAATATATCCAGTTTTACATACTGTATATTAATGATGTATGACGAAACTTTTGACTTTAATGTCTTTCACCAGGGCTGTTTTGGCGGTTTGACTAAAGTAAAAGCCCTTGACGTAATTAAAAGCAATTTACGTAAATAAAAACGCTTGACGTAAGTAAAAACACTTGATACAAGTAGCAATCCCAGTTATGTAAAAATGTATGCTCCGGATGAATAAAGAATTATTATTATCATGGGAAGCTGTAATTTGAATTAGAAATTTTGCTTAATTAAATTATCTTTCATACATAAAAGTTGCGTTAATGTTTTTCGAATTTTGACTATGAAATCAACTACATGTAATAATGTGCTTGAGCTGTCTTTAGTGTCTGAGTTTGAACACACATAGGCTGGTCAATATTGGTACTTAACCTGACTTTTACATAGTACATAAGACAGGTTTAGGTGCTGGTGTTTGTAAGTTTTAAAAGTGATAAAAATAGTAAACAAAGAAAAAGAAGAATGCTAAAATTATTTATTATCGAAGCATTAGAATCACGATGAATCAATCACTAAAGTTTGACAATGAATTTTGTTGATTCTAAAGTTGTTCTTTAAATTATGGAATTTTTATTCAAGAGTTATAAGTGTGAAAAGAGCACACACTACTATGATGTTTTTTACATGCTATTCAATTCTCCGCAAAGAAAAACAAGTTTTTAACGAAAATGTAACAGTGAGTTTTGTGAAATATAGATTAGCATTACAATGCGATGATATTCTGGCGTCATTATATTGTAAATCACACGACTCGATCACATACGTATATATTCGTTCGGAGTATCAAAATTAGCACTGGATGCGAAGCATCTTAGTATCATGTATGTATTCATGATTCAAACTTTAATAAAAATAGACTTTTCATGGCCAGATGGTAAATTGATCGATAGTCTAATAAATTATAATAAAAACATATAAATAGACCCGCTATTCCCTCGCTCATGGGCCAAAAAATCGTAAAAAAACGATGCATTGGTTTTACATTTTGCGTTGCATTCGAATTCAAGGCACGTAGGGCCAAAATAGCATTCTATATATGATTTGGCTTTAAACGTTACATTCAAATATGAGGTATCTAAGTATTTGTTCGAGCATCAACATTAGCCATTCATATTATATCAATATTTTTATTTTATTCGTTGCGTTGAACAAAAAATTTATTTATTTATTTAAAAAAATTACACATACAAAAGAGAAATTGTTCGCGAATTTAATAATATCCTTTGCAAAGAAGAACCCTCACGTTATTTACGAATTTCGATTGTTAAAAAAATCAACTAAGCTTTTTTTTACCTAAATTAAAAAAAAAATATTTTTGTCCTGATCTTTTCCTTGTGTTTATTTATTATCAAAGGTCAATTGGATTGATTAGATTTTTTTTTTCAAGTCTATCGCTATAGAAGAATAAGTCTCATGCAAACATCCTCAAAAAATAATTAATCAATGGATTTTTATTTGTCTTATCCAAAAGGAAATTTTTCATTAATCAATAAATTTTATTTGTTTTCTGAAAGGAAATTAAAAATAAATTTTTGATATCCAGATTATTCAAATTGATCAAATTTGAAAATAAATTTGTTTATTTTCTCCAAAAGGAAATTAAAATAGAATTTTTCCCGCCAATTATCTCTCAAATGGTCAAAATCAAAAAAAATTGCACATTTTGTTTGTTTATCGATCATTGAATTGACCGATAATAATAATAAAAACAAAATAAAATGTAAAAAGGTGTTTTTGAATATCGGTCTCGTGACCCGAAAATATAATAACATGTTGAGCGACAAGTTTTTGATCTGGGATCTGAAGTAAAGGCTCAAGACAAGGTCATAAGTTTTGGTCGTTTTGAACGGTCCAAAATGTCAGAGCAAGGCGAAAACTTAACGGTGGACAACGATAGGCACCGCGCAAAAAATATCTAAAGCGAAACACGATTTCCTTTCAGTCAAGTATTTGCTTCGCTCAGTTCTGACTTTTTTTTGAACAAAAATAGATAAAATTTTCAGTTGCCAAATATGACAGCAATGGAAATTCGCATGATATGACGATGTAAAAATAACCACAACCATTCATCATTTTGCAAATTAAAATATTTTTCAAATCAAATTTGCAAAAAAAAGAAAAAAAAGACTCATTACACAGTTTTACCATTTGATCTTGATCTCATCCTTCCCCAACAGTTCAGTTTACTAAAGTTGAGCAACAAAATGTTTGGAATATTCGTAATTCGTTACCATAACTGCACTGAACTTACTGTTTCAAGTCTTGACAAGTCTTCTTTACAACAGGGTATACAGAAAGCAAGTACCGTACTGAAGCCAAATGAATACCCTACTGAAAAAAATTTTTTTTAAAGTTCAGTATGGTACTCACCTTATATATATAAACTGTGTACCATACTAAAAAATTTAATCCTAATTCAAAGGAACCAACACAACTTAGAATATGGTTTTGATTTTCTCCAAAAGAATCATCATGTTGATAAAAAGATCTTTATGTCACATATGACAACTGTCCTGGACAGAATAAAAACAATTTGTCATTTTTGGTTCTGGTCATGGTTAACAATGTTGGGTTGGTACAAGAATATTTATTATTATATAAATTTTATGATACCCGGGCACACAAAATTTATTTGTGATGCTGAATTTGGATCTATTAAAAAAGCATACAAGAACAGTCATATAAATATGGTTGTTGATGTTGAGATGGTTATAAACAGATCATCTATACATAATAAGTCTATTGGATATAATAATGGATTAGGCTGGAAATGGAAAGACTTTAATTCAATGTTAAAAGAACTTTACCAAATATAACAAAGTATCATCATTTTCACTTTAGTAGTTTATCAAATAATATTGGAGTTTCAAAAAATAATCTTTTAAAGAATACAAATTTTGATAAAGATACATAATTAAATTTCCTTAAAGTTGTTCCTTTATCAGAAGATCGAAAAAATATTTATTTGATAACATTCGTCAGTATGTAGATAATCCATATAAAGATATTCTCTGTCCAAACCCTAATTATTATTAATATTAATAATCATGTATTTATTATTTATCAAACTCTGTGTAACCAATAAAAACCATAATTCTTTATTGCCTGATCATTCATTTTCTACTAAATAAAACATGACCTGATTTTTTTCACCAGTTATAATCCTTATAATATAAATATATATTATGCAAAAAACTCAATTTTGATCAGAGGTACCTTTTGTTAGAGAATCCCCATATACATTGTGCGATTAACCAATTCAGATTAATTAGCACATATATTCATTTTCTTTGTGAGAAATTCCTTGGTATATAGAATAGTTGATAAAGTGTTAAACACTATTCACACAGATCAAAAAAATAGATTGGAAAAAATACACGGTTTCAGAAGTGGTGAAACTTTAAAACAGCATGTAAGTCTCTAAAATAACATACCTAAAATCAAATAGATATGATGAATTTTATTGGTATTTTCATGGAGGGACGAAATACATATTTGAATAGAGAGGGTTCAGTAGTTTTTTGTTTGGACAGGATTTATAGCTAATACAACTGAGAGGGCAAAGCAATAATTCTGTCTGACCTAAAAACAGATTTCGTCAATCCTTCCTTACCAATGTTGATGATGCATGTGGTTGTATATACGCAGTGAATGCACTTTGTCTTTATAGTATTAATCATCCTGTAAGGACATCGGGAGTAACTGTTTATATACATTAAAAAACTATATGCGGATTCTACTGAGGTGTTATATCTTACAAATGGCCATATACTTGAAATTCATGTAGAAAAAAACCAAATCTGATCTACGTCCATTCATAAACCTAATAAACTATTTTTGGGTTTTAACTAACAAATTAAACGAATTTTGAATTGCTCTTGTTAGGTCTTGGATGCTTTTGATTATATTCACTCTTCATTGGAGATGGATGTTTTGATATATTTTTTTTTGCTATAAATGAATAATGTGATTAAATATTTGCAATTACAGAATACGGAGGATCTTTGGTTTACCAACACAACTAAAAATTTCAAACCATTGAAGAATGAAGTGCATAAGGTTTGTATTTAGAAATAGATGATATTATTATTCTTTTTTAATTATCTATTATTAACATTTGAGAATTAATTGGTATTATTAATGTCAGGGGTTGAAAAGACTATGTGGAGTGCTGTGGAAAATGAATTAAATGGAATCAATGTAAAAAAACTTTGGTTATGATCACCCATTATGTTCATGTATTTTAGATGATGGGATGGAACCATTTACCACAATTTCGGATTTATTACAGGATGTTTTTAAAGAACCAAATAGAAAATTTTTAATTTTGACTGATGATGCATTAAAGGATATGTATAAAAATCTTATTCAAAAAGAAAAGAAAGAACATCTTAACCCCCGAAACATTTGACGATTCACTATTTGGTGAATTTTTAGACAGACCAAAAAAAACTACAGGAATTAATACACCAAATGTTAGAAGTATTAAGTCAAATTTGGAGGTCACCAAAATGGAAAACTCATGCAATGATGAGAAAACCTGATATTGATTGTATGTGTGTGAAGTTATTTCCCCTTTAACAAATATTATAATGGATGACATGCCTGTGGGCTTTGATAATTTGGGGATATGGGGTGATGAAGCAAGCTCAGCTAGCACTGAACGAAAGGGGTCACATAAACAAGCAAACCATCCAGATTATATGGCTGTTGTGAACATAAATAATAAAAAAGTTGAAATGGGATATCTAGAAATAAGCCACCCAGGATCTTCTACTGATAAACAAGTACAGGACCACAAGAAGTTGAACAGACTCCATCAATGAAACTTGGATGTCTAAAAACAAAAGTGCTTTTGGAAGATTGACAATGAAAAGTATGTTGTCCATTTTCACAATCAATGTTGCCAGTAAATGGTTGGAAATGCGTTGCATGTCTGAAGAATCAGTCCTTATAAGCAGTGATGACAAATGACCCAAATGACTAGGTCATTGATGGTCATTAATCATTTGGGTTGGTCATTTAAATAAACCAATAACAGTCGCAGGACATTGCAGATCTACAGGGGGTCAAGTGTCACTCACTAATAAAAAATTTTTGATCAACACGGAATTTTATATGAAAAAATGAAGAAAAAAATCACGCTTTCATACACAAACTTGCCTGATTTAATCAAATTGTTACTTTGATCATAAAAAATAACAAATATATGAAAAACCCTTTATTTTGATGTATTTTTTGCCAGGGTAAACAAATACCACTAAGCGATAATCTTAACATGAAGTTGGACTACCAGTTCTATAAGTTCTATAATAATAATAAATTAAGAAATTGGATAACATGCACATTTTCAATCTTTGGGCTTAATTTTTTTTACATAATAATAATAAATGCAATAGTTAAGTTCTAATTTCCAATCTTTAAATGTTTATTTTTTTAAATTACATAATTTGTTTATAGAAAAGTATTAACTTCTAATAATATTAATATATTAATATACATTGCTGGATGAAATAGAAGATTGTATCAAACAAAATTTATTTAACAAAAACAAAATTGCGTAACAGACTCTTTTCAAGAATGGCTATTAATAAAATGGAATTAATTTGATTTTTTTAATATTTTTAAAGGTTAGCTTCATTAATTTTTATTTCATCTATTTTTTATATATTTAGAAGTGTAATGATTAAATTAAAAAGTATTTATTTATTAATGCATTAGCAGGATCTGATGGAGATGTTATTAATATGGTTAAAAGAAAAGAAAATTTTATTAATGATATTAATTACATTTATATATTAATGTAAATAAATAACATGTAAAATTTTGAGTTAAAATCATATCAATTGACCAGAAGATGACAATTATTTCAAGATTACAAGCACTGATGTTACTGCTATTATTAA
>CAUDNR010000333.1:16163-34299 GCA_958430865.1 Entrophospora sp. SA101
ATCAACATTTTAATTAAAAATTTTATGGAATTGTCCTTTATTTAGAAGATCTTCAATTTTAAAACTGCTATCATTGAGATTCAGGAAAACCGGTGATGATCTATCTAATATAATACTATTAATAATATTAAAAAAACCTAGATTAATTCAATAAAAACTAAAGATATCTATATCTATATCTACACTGAAAAAATAATAATTGTATGCATAAATAAGATTAATAAATCCTAATAAGGATTAATTATGATTGATGGAGAAGATTTGATTTTTATTAATTGGGAGAAAATATTGTCAAGATTAATAGAGAAGAGAAGATTAGTAGAAAGAGAGAACAAATAAAAACGTCAGATTTTTTCTTAAATGCTTGGAAAATATTTCAATCAATAATTATTTTTTTGGCTTAATTGAGATAGTTTTACTTCTAATTCTTTAAGTTTGTTATCATGTTCAAGTCTTAATTGTTGTCTTTCAAATTGCAATTGGCATATTTCCAATTCAATTCTGTTTTTTTGTATTTCATATTCTTTATTCAAGTTTTCATTTTCAAATTTCAAACTTTCTTCCCACATTCTTTCTCTGTACATTACTGATTCTTTGATAGCATCTGCAATTATACATGCAGAAGAAATTCCAATTCTTCTTTTTTTACTGATACAATTTCTATTTTCAACTGCACCATTATCAATTGCGTTGTTTTCTTGATCATTGACAAGAGGATTAATAATATTATTTGCATTATTGTGATTATTATTAAACCTTTTAAATTTTACATAATCATCTTCCATAAAATAACCAGCTTTTATAAAATTATTATTATTTATCTTATGGTTACCAATTATTACTTCATGTGATTCTACTTCACTAACATCAGTTGGTTTATTATTTTTGCTTTTCACAAGTCTTTTGGATTTAAGTCTTTCATTATAATAATTGATTTCAGATGATCTATCACTATCATGATCATTAGCATCATTGGAATCTTCTTTAATGATATCATCAATAATTCTGTACCATTTCCAGTTATATTTAGCCGAATTGCTTTTAACTTCCTCATATTTATCCAACAATTGATTAAGTTTACTTTGAATTGCACCTTTTGATCTTGATGTAAAATATTTACTGGCCATCTTTTCATAAAATTTTTTACTGTTCTTTTGGTATAATGCATAATCCTCCTTAAAATGATTAAGAAAAATAGAAACCTCTTCATCATCCCAGAGTCTTCTTGATTTATTAATGCCATTCTCATTTAAACCTGATTTTGTAGCTGTTATAGTGGTTCTTGCTGATGTATACTTTACACTTGGTGATATATTTCTGGGATTATCATAATTATCATCATCATCGCCATAACCTAAATCTTGATTGCTTTCATTCATAGACTAAAACATAAATATTTATATATTATATATTTATTTTTTCAATAAAAAGTTTTTTAAATAATATAATCAATTACATCAATATTGCTACTTACACTTTTGTCTTCTTCCTTGTCATTAGTATTATCAGGCTGAAAATTGGATTCTGAAGAGGGTCTAAAGTTGTTGAAAGCATTTATTTCAGAGACCGGGATTCTTTCAACCTCTGACATTGAAACAAAATCGACTGCACTCTTCTTGGATTCTGATTCCATTACAGCATGTAAAAGTTGTGATAAATAGTTATGATCCATGTCAGGTATACCAGTTTCTAAGTTATGAAAATCATGTGACTCCTGGGTAATAGTATTGTCTAGATTGTTATTTGTATCAAATAAATTGTACATTATAGAATCATTGACGAAAGTTTGAATGTCATTCATTTCAGGCATTGAATTGTTTTTTTGCTCCATCTTTTTTTTTTTGCTCAATAAATTTCAGGGGTAAACTTGTTAAACAATACTGTATATATTTAGTTTTGTCATGACTAGATGATCATTAAACGATTTTTTTAATCAGAAATAAGAAAATTATTTTTTACTCAATGATGTCAAATGCAAAAGGAATGGCAAGAATACCTATAAGATCAATAATGAGATTGCCAAATTCAATAAAGGGAAATAGTAGATTTGATAAATTAATAGAAAAAAAAATTTTTTATTCAAATTATGAAAAATTGGGAAGAAAAAGTGAAGACAAACAAAAAATCAATAAAAATAAAATTATATCTATTAATAATAATTTTGCTGGTATATATAATTCATTAATTAATTGAATAAGATAGCATTTATTTATAAAAAGAATGATAATAACAACAATAAATAACTAGATATTAAAGATAAATTGCCAACAATTCAACAAAAAATCAAACAACCTCATATACTTAAAGTTACAATAATAGGAACAGCCAATTCAGGAAAATCTGCTTTGATAATTGGTGATAATGTAAATATTATCATAGTGATAATTGATGTTTGATGATATATTATATAAATTATATTTAGATTTTTTTAGATACTCCCAGGTGTAATATTGACAACAAGATCAACATAAACATCACCATTAACCAAATATAAACAAAGATATAATTGTGAATTGATTAATTCTTCATGGAATACAATAGATGAAGTTGATTGTGGTAATTATATATAGTATGGTGATATGATTATATTATAATTTTATAATGATATTAGTGATTCATACATTAAAAATAACTGAATACAGTATTATAGTGAACAATTTATTATTGAGAAATTAAAAACTATGAAAAAACCAATTATTTTAATATTTAGCAAGGTAAAATAATATTTAGGAATGTTATATATTATATATTTACTTGTATATTTAAATATTTTTCTTATAGATTGATTGAAAAAAATTCAGAAATAAGAATTTAGAACTCTTAACCAAATACCCATTTCTACAAAACTGTCCAACTATTTCAATATCTGCTTTATGTAATATTAAGTTAAATATGTTAAAAGTAAGTAATCAATATTTCTTTTTATATTTGGGGCATACTGCAACAAAACCAGACAAAGTGAACATTGGTATTTCCAGTATTTCAGGGATCAAAATTTAGTCATTTGAAATGTGATTATAATTACCAGTTTTATAATATCCTATTTGTTATCCTCTTAATATCAGGTGATAT
Organism: Entrophospora sp. SA101; assembly: GCA_958430865.1. NCBI lineage: Eukaryota > Fungi > Glomeromycota > Glomeromycetes > Entrophosporales > Entrophosporaceae > Entrophospora > Entrophospora sp. SA101. Next base: position 19,236 of record CAUDNR010000333.1, read on the forward strand.
ATAGAATCACCTCTATATAAAATAGTTAATATGAACTCATTTACATTAGGTCTACTATGGAACCCAAGAATTACAGCATTATTAGAAGTATTTTAAGGAAAGAGCAAGGAGAAAAAATTGCACCTTATGAATAATACCAAGTTCTTTGGGAATGTCTAGATAAAGAAAAAATCACTTATGAAATTTATCAAGAAGTCAGATAACTAAATTTGCTTCTTATTCTCCAGCTTATTGAGCTGTCAAATCAAGTCTGTATTTAAGAGGAGGCTAACCAATATTTCTAACAATTTTTGAAAAAAAAATTTTTTTTTGTACCTAATACTAATGGATGTAAAGATAACTTTATTAAAGAAATTAGCCATTTGCATAGTTCCACCAGTGGTTAGATGCAATTACTTTATGAACATTTCCATTTTTATGTCATTAAGCAGCAAATGCATAAACTAGATGTCTTAGTAAAAATGTTGTGCTTCAGTAGGGAGAGATTCAGTATGGTATAACTCTTGCAGAACATATGGTATGGTATGGTATAGCCCATATTTTTCCATACCAAGTCACGCAAAATTTTATTCTAAATCCTTTTTTTTGGTGGGTGTGAAGGGAAGTATGTTTGATTTAAGCATTGGTATACAACCTTTTTATTACACTTATACAATACCATACTGTATGTTTTGCAAGAGTTATACCATACTGAATGCCCATATACTCGTAGTGCTTTGAACTAGAAACTAAAGAGGTTGAATCATTTAACATTTCTGTCAGTTGTCAATAAGATGTCACTGAGATACACAACTCAGTGTACAAATCTGTACTTCCACACAACCAAACCTTGTCCCAGATACTATTAATACATATTTCCACACTGGAAAAGTCCTGTGAACATACAACATAAATGACACCTGATTTCAGGTTGTGGGGTCTACCTATACCACTTCTAATATCCACAATTGCATGACGCTTAACACATTTCAGAATTGAACCATATAGCCCATCATCCTTCATCTTCCTTTGATGATTTTCCAGATCTTCACCATCTCAAACTAGCTCTATCATCCAATCATGTTTACCATCAACATAAAAGTCCACCCAGCCCTCTGAAGCAAAAACAGCACCAACATCTGGAGAGATATGTACATTTTTTGGAAGCAGTTGTCTTGCTGCATGGTAAAACTCCATTTGCCATGCCCTCTCCAGCAGTTGACCATCATTACCCACACAAAGGGTTTTCTTGAAAGTCTCTGGGCTCATTAATTCAAACACCTTCTTGATAAAATCTTCAAAAGGATATGGTAAAGTGTGTACATGGGTTCTAGATCCAAGATGTTCCTGAAGATAAGCTACATGGACTAGTGGTGATGTGAAGTCAAGTTTCCTGTTTCTCAAATAATATTCTTGATGGAAGTCTGAAAGAACATTTGTTTTGATCAGATGGTCTGCAACTGCACTGTGAATGTCAATACCACCAGGTTGGATCAAGACTTTGTCAATAAGTTGTCATTCTTCTTCAGATGTCACTATGACTTCTTGACATGCATGTGTTCACTACAATAATAATGGAGTTAAGATCTCTATAATCACAAACTATTAATTTTCAATCATTGCTCACCTTAACACCTTGATAGCAATCATCTGTTTGAAAAAATTTGAATATTTTCTCAAATGTCAATGGTTCCACACCCTGCTTTAGCTGCTGTTGAAATTGTAAAACAATATCATCCAGGACAAAAGAAACAAGCCCAGGATGGCACTTGGTTTCTTCTTTCACATAGTTGGCAAGTCAAGGGACATCTCCTTCAGGAAGCAGTTTCAGATTGGAGTGACAAAAAAATCAAAGAAATTTGCATACTCTTGTTCAGAATACTGAACATCTTCAAAATTCCAAGTATTAATTTCATCTAAGTCAAAAGGAGATATAGTTTTAAGATGGCCTGGTCCACTATATGCTCCCCAATATCCATAGGATGCAAAAGCAACAATGTGGAGACCACCACCCTGTAGAACTCTCTTGACAGTGTCCCAAAACTTGTCACCACCAAATAGACAGGCTGATGCACCTTCTGGTTTGTATAACACCTGAATTTCATCTATGATCAGTATTGTTTGTACTTTGTCACACTCACAGACAAAGGTATCTCATGACAAGCCTCCCATATAATCCTTGAATTGCTGTGCAAAATCCCAGCCTGATCCCTCCCTCCTCAATCATACAAGTGACATCCAAAATATACATAGTTCATTATGTGTATTGAGTAAATAGTTCTCATAGAGTTGTGCAAGTGATGTCTTTCCAGACATTGGGGGTGAGCACACAAGCAAAAATCTTGCATTCTGAAGGTGACTGTGTAACTTTGTTACAGTTGCCAGCCTCTTGCAAGTCAAGTTACTATTCCCATCAACACCTTCAAAGTTTGTAAATGCTTCCTCCCAATAAGTTGTGCCACCAATTCCTCCTATGAGAGATAGTTTAGATGGAATGATTTACCTAATCTTGGGTATAACCAAACTGTTCCCTTAATCTCTGTATGCAGCCTGGATCAGAGGGAGACACTGAGCCTAATGCAGGAATAATATAACAAGAGTAAGTAAATAACTAAGTTTAGAGAATGGAAAATTTGAAACTTGCCTTATTAAGTAAAATAGATAGGAGGCAATAGTTGTTTTTTTTTAAAAAAAAAAAACCAATAAGTTATTGATAAAGCAAAAAATAAATTAAAAAGCAAATGTTGTCAAAATCACAAAAAGGATTAAAAATGGAACAATGACAGAAGAAATCTTATAGTGATCAAAAAACAGAGAATTAATGTTACATTACTTCCAACTACTCCAACTACTTCATCATGCAAACAATACAATAAATTAAAAGAAATAAATGATATATGTTAACTTCTTATCAAAATGACTTTCCTTATATTGAGTATCAAACATTCTCTCATATGATGTTTCACTTACCAGATTCTTTTATATATATATATATATAAATAAAAAGAGAAAATAAATGAATGCATACATGATTAATAATAATGTATAAGATATGTGAAACTAAAGAAAAAAAATCAATACTTTTTAAAAGTCACATTTCTTCTATTTTCATGATCACCAATGCAGGAATGCCTTTTTCTTCTAAAGATTTTATGTCAAACACCTTACAATCCTTTAATCTGCGAATCCAATGTTGATTAAATATTTTAAGTACTTTATCTGCTTCTTCTTGAGTAGCATTGCCGTTACTTATAAAAGAATCCAAGAAAGTTTCGATTTTTGTATTTTCATCCATGGTTATTATTATAAACAAGAAAAATAACAGTCACAGGACATGTCACGCAGATCAATAGGGAGCTTTAAAACATAGTAATAGTAATAGTAAAATTTTACAATCAAGTGACTTCTAATCCCCATTTAATACCCTTGCTGTGTAGCAACCACTGCCAAATTTGAGATATAACTTCTTTATCATATTTATCTGCTTTAAGAAAATTTTTAAAGCAGGTTGTTAATAAAACTGAAAATAATCTGACCCTCAAAGTCAAATTTTGTTTGACGCGTCCAATCGCAAGTATAAGTAGAATAAATGTCCAAATATTACATTATCATGAATATTTATAGATTTTTGATCATTTAGGTATGTCTTTTACAGTAAAATCATTTATTTTAAAAGTAATATAATAAATAAATAGACACTAAAGTTTTTCTTTACCTACGGTATATACATAAATAATAATTATAATAGTAAATAATGATTAAATTAAAAGATGTTTTATCTCTGACTTTATTCATTTAATTATTTGTCATAGTGATGTTATTAAATATAAGTTAAAATAAAAGAAATTTATATACATAAATAAATAACTATTGAATAATTAATACATTTTTAATAGGTTGAAATTTTGAAATGTGTGATCTTTGTGATCTTTTGACAGTTGATATAAAACAACTAGGTAAATAATATATAGAAGTTTGAATGATTGTTAATTGGTACACTTGTATCCACTTAGTGTTCCATGTTGCAACCCAAAAAAAGAAGAAAAATGGTCATAAAGGTGGTTGCAACCAGCGGTTTCAATCATTTTTATATGATGCAAAGGTGGTAGCAACCATCATCGAAAGTTGCAGCTGGTATCCTTATACCCACTTTAATTGATGGGACTGGTTAGAGTATTTTAAAAAATATAAATAATTCGTGTAACATTTATATGATATTCACCATGCTCCTATAGAGCCAATCGGAATTATCGTTATTAAAAACAATATTAATATTCTTTACATAAAGTAACTATAGCTATTTGATTTATTTCATTTAATATGGAAATAAAAAAATTTTACTTATTGTTTCCACATTTTCATTTCCAATACAGCAATATCACCAACAACAATTTCAAACATCATAAATTTCAAAATGACTTACTTTAACTTTCAAGATTATCCTATGTCTTTTGGAATTGTCATGAAATTGAAAATGGACGGGAATTACACTTTTACAAAAAAGAATGGCAACCCTTGTGGAATGAAAGGTTCAACAACAAATACACTTTTTCAAATGAACATAATTTGGTGAGACCAAAGGGTATATATTATAAAATTTGTGATTTTTATTTTTGCAGAAAATTCCAATAATCCACACACACATTGTATATATTAAATTAAATATTTTTAATTGATAGTGGTAAATAATGAATCTAAAAAGAACATGCCTCCATTTCACTTACTGTAAATCAACCAAACAATCCACAAAAAAAAATTGTTTGAATTCATGATTAATAATGTTCAACCATTCTCATCAGTTAAAAGTGAAACATTTAAAAGTGTTCTTGCATCACTTGATGGTAATTTTAGCATGTACTATAAAGAAATGATATCAGCAGCATCAATAGTATAAATATTAAATAAATTAAATCAAGAGTTATTAGATAGTTGTGAATTCTGTAACAACTGATTTTTGGACATCACACAACAATAAAGGATACATTGGAATGAAATTATAAAATGGGATTTAGAAAATTATTGAGGTCGCTGGTAATAGTATGGTAAACTCTATCAAATTATTAAATGAATTATTAGATATTAAAAGGATTGCATGTGCTGTGCACACAACCCAAAAGACTTGAAAATAAGTTGAATTATACTCAAATTCTTAAGCTAGTTCTTGATGTTAAAACAAGGTGGAATTCTGCCTATATGGCATGGAAACATTTAATTAATTTAAAATGCTATTTTAATTTAATTAAAGATATGCAAATAGATGATGACAGATATGGCTTTAAAAGATTAAAAAAAATATTACTGAGTGATAATGAATGGTCCTTAATTAAAAGACATTAAGTGAAAATAGTTATGTTACCTCTTATCTTTAGTAATGATACCAGTAGACAAAAAGATAAAGCTGAAAGGTATTCTGATCTTGAAATTGCATTGATGATATGGTTCAATCAAGCACTTTTAGATAAAAGAGTAATCACAGGCAATGTATTTATGCAAGATCAACAGCTGAAGATAAATTATTGATTGTTAAACAAAAAATTAGTATATACAAAAGTAGTATTAGAATCTTTAGAAACTGTCTTTCTAATATTCAAGATCCACCTGAAAATCTTGCTTTTGAATTTAAACACATTAATTATCTATTATAACTTTATGAAATCATCTATTTGTTTTCTTTTTTATGTATTTTATAATAAAGTTGTAAAATATTGGCAATCTTTTTATACAATGAATCACATATATTAATATGAATTTTTTGTCAAAACCAACTATTTTTTTATCACCGACTTCCTATTTCCGACATCCGACACCCGACATCCGACAATTGCAATTTTTTGACGATGATGCATATAAACTTTCCCGATTTAGTTCCTAGAGTAACACTTCACCAAAACAAAATAATACTCGAGATTTCATCTATTTGTTCATAAATAAAAACCGGGCTATTACCTGTGTGGTTTGCCTAAAACTTCTTTAAAGCTTCCACTTTGGCAGTCATTAATATTAAATTGACCAATAAGAAGGCAAAATAGATGTAAATCCAGTTTAAGGGATAATATTTACTAAATTCATTTGTGAAACTAGCAATCATACAACCCTTTCTCCCAAACGGTCGTGTGACTTACCGCACAAATTCTTTATTAAGTTTTCAATAGAGCCCAAATTTGGCTAACGTTGGGAAAAATATTTTTGCAAAAAAAAATCTTTGACTAAAAGTCTTTGACAATCAAAAATGTAATCCCCCACTTTGCGGGACGAGACGGAAGGAGAAAAAAAAAGAAGGTAAAAAAATATAGAATATATATATGTATTTCTCCGGGAATTGTGAGAGGTCACGCAAAAACAATTGGGTTGCAAGGATTTCTGGGCGGTCGAATTTTTTAGTAGGAAAACTCTTAGTTGAGGTCCCAGACGATTTCGTTCAAGGGTTTTTACAAAAAAGTCTAAAACAAGCCTTTTCGATTGGGAATTTTTAATTATGATGTTACCGTAGATCTTTTCTTAACTTGATAATGAATAAATATTTTCCAATTTATTCGAAAAATTCTTTTTTTAAATCTTTTTTTATATTATAAGTAGAATTTGATCTGCACTGTGCCCCAATTTAAAAATAACAACATATCATCATCATCTTGTATTTAATTAAGTCATTCTATTTTCTATATACAAAAAAATCAATAAGAATATTTTTCGCGTGGTTATTCGTGCTTTGTATAATTTTATTGGTTTATTGGTTTATTGGGTTTTGAAAGAAAGTGTTATTATCTATTTCTGCCTAATATTAAATTGTGCTACTATTTTAAAATGACAATTATTCTTCCACATGTTCTAATATTTATGAATGATTATAATACTTTTCAAAATAGAATGAAACTAGAGGCAGAATTTAGAAGCTAGAGTTTAAAAAAAATAAATCTTTTTTTATCGAAAATAAGGCTTCATTATTCTGGTCAGCTTTAAATTATCTTAATAAATTTACTGCTGCTTATGTTTAATAACTGATATTACGTTTGGCAATTCCATTATTTTTTCTATAAAATTGTTTTTAGTAAAATATTCGAATATTTGATCGAAATTCATGGTTCAATTTCACTGAATTATTCGTTCGCCCTTTTTAAACCATACAATAATCATTTTTTCCGTTCTTCGACATTTTCAACATCATTTCTTGTTGAATGATTGTCATATGATATAGACGTTGTTATTACACATTCTATAAATGGTAATGTTTGTATCAATTTTGCTTTAATCTAAGGCGTAGCTAACAGTTTACACTTTCTATAGCGGATCATTTGGCTTAGGAAAAATGTCCGTCATAGAGAGAATCCGTTATGGACAGTAATGATTACGATTTATAAGTTTCGATACAACGTTTGGGCCTTTCCAAGTTGTATGATTATAGAACACAAAAGCTAAAAAGGTATTTATTATATTTTCGAATTTTTTGAAATTCATCATGTATGGCTGCAATAGAATTTACACAAATAGAATATATGAAATATGCCGAATAAACAAAATCTCAATATTTAACAATAAAATTTAACTAATTCTTATCTAATCTATTAAATATTTATCCCACCGACCAAAACTGTTAAATTCGAGCATATGATATTTTGATTATACTTTTTTAAACTTGTTATGGTAGAGTAATAGCGAAGGCTTGTTTCCAATCTATCAAAACTAAAAATAGATAACCTACAACTCCATCTTATTTGTTACACCAAGTTTAATATTAAAAAAGAAATTTGCAATCATCTGATAAAGTAATAACTTAAGAAAATTTAAAAGCATTTTTCATCAATATCAACTGACAAACTAAAGCAGAAAATTATTATATTTGGTTGGTAATGTTCTAAAAATGACCTTTGAACCAAAGATATTCCCATTTCCAACCTAATGCATTATTTATATCAAATAGATAAGATGTATTACTATTTTGTTAAGTTTAGATGATTTATTTATAACCACTAGTTTTGTATATATATATATAATTTTTAATGGATCCAAATTTGAGCATCACAGATGAATTTTGTATCATAAGATATTCTCATACAACCCAACCAGTGTTGTTTACTATTTTTATTTCTGTTACACTATTTATAAAGAGTAAAAGTTATCTAAAATACTAAAACAACAAATTCTTATTATTATAACATTCCAGAGAGTGTGTTAACCAATAAGTTTTATAATTTACGACTCTATCTTCAAGACTTATTGGTTATATTTTTTTGGGGTTAAAAACTGGTCGAGCCTTAGCATTGTCTAAAAAAAATTTGGGCTAATTAAATTTCGTATAACAGCATTTTTTAATATGAAAACGAACGGTCGCGCGGATTATCTAATAATATAACCAATCATGCTACAAAAGAATACCAAAAAAGGAAAAAATATTATACACTGCTTGAATTTATCAAATATGTATAAAATTACAACCAATTGATTCAAGTCACACAAGTCATATATAATATAAGTCTATTTGTCAATATTTTATTGCTCACTAAGTGAATTCTTAGGTATGCAAAAAAAATTTTTTTTTGTGATGGTAACACATTATTACTATTGTAACTTATTTTTAATTCACATTATAGGAAAAAATTTTTTCACAAAGATTTCGACAACCATTTTTATAAATACTTGTCAAATATTATGAAAATTATTGCAAAAACTGTGCCATGCGAAATCTTTGTGAACTTGGTTTTTTCTATATGTCAAGGCTTCTTTCTGCTATTTGGACCACGGATTATATTGTAGTAATAGTAAAGTCAACATTGGGAAATATCTGTGACCGTTAAATGTAAAGCGAACAACAAAACATTATTTATTTGTTAATTTTCTTCACAGCTTCTCTTAATGGTGTTGAATCAGGGCTAGAGTTTTCTTATTATCATTTTTGGTATTCTTCTTCTTTGAAAATATTTGCAATTTCTATAAACGATTTAAACAAGTTTCTTTTTTATTGATTATTCCCAGGATTTGTGTTCATGCAGGCTTTACAAGCAGCTATTTCATGAGTAGAATTACTTTAATTGATGAAATCCCAAACCAAGGTGTAATATGTTTTTTTCCTCATAAATATAATTATTAATTCCAGTTGTATATTCGTTGAAGATCAGTTAGATAACTGTTCTCCAGAACTGCAAGTTATTTGAACGATCGTTTCTATTAAATAACAATCGTAGTATCGACAGAATTATATTATCGATTTTTGCCTCACTCATTACTACCAATATTATTATAATCATTTATAATCGTTCCCATTTTTATTTTATTTAAGTTTTGACAAACATTTAGGTCGAAATATATTCATCTAGGTCACTTGATTTGCCATAATACTGAAACATGCCTGAAATATCTAAATATCCGTTGAAATGTAAGATTTACGAAATGTATAAATATGATTTAAAATAACGCCGACTATTTGCAAGATACGCAATCAGTTCCTTATCACTCATTGATAAATATTGGCTGCGGAGGGTAAATTTGAGAATGGGCCATTTTCAACCAATTATTTACCCCAAAACCTATATAATGAATATACTAATTCCTTTTATGCACCAAAAAAATATTTGATAATTTTTATTTTAATAATTAATTTATGCATTTTGACAACATTTATGCATTTTGGCGTCATTTAGACATCTCAACATAATTTTAGATTTTCGACAGCCTAAATCTCGAATGAAAACAGGTGCTCAAAACATTTCGGCCGACAAATACATTCAAACTGTTCCCTAATCAATATCCAGATAATCTTTTTGTCCACAAATTATGCTTCTTCTAAAAAAATATGGTTTTTTTTAAAAAACTATTCGCTCAAAAAGAATCGGATCGAGTTTTGTTCTTTGGGCTACCAGCAACGCTGAACAGATGTTCACTTGGGATAATATTTTCTTGTAGGAAAATTGATTTTTGGTTTTTCTACCAGATGAACGGATCCTTTTCCCATTCTATTTCGTCCAACACGCGAGATAAGCCGAAACCTAAGGTTATATTTAATTTTAATTTAAAAGACAAATCATTCATTATTTCTTTATCAAATGATATAAAAGTGATAATTAGTGAGCGAGTGTGTGAATATAATCGTAAAATTCTAGCACACTCATTACAGATGATAATAATAAAGCTCTGGATACTATTAACCCGTGTCACTTAATTCTTATGTTTAGTTTTTGGCAAGATTGGTAAAAATGCGTTATTTGATTTCTTAAAATGCTTCCGTTATTGTTCTACTTTGTTCTGCTAGCTAGTGCAATTGCTCTCCAACTTTTTTATTTGAGAAAGATATATAGTAATAGTTGGAGTCAGCTCAGCACAAGGTAGCACAAACAACTCTGATCTGTTTTATAGACACGCTCTTGCTAATGGTATTTTCAACACAAGCAACACATTTATGAATAATAATAAATGAATGGCATTTTTTTATTAATGATAATAATACAAAAAATTTCAACGTTTGCATTCAAATCTCCTATTTTATTTTTCATACAACAAACAATTCCGCGTTTACATCACATAAAAAACAAATTGAGTGATGTGTTATATAATTCATTTTTTATCCAAATAACTCATACAATACAATAATTAATTACAAATTGAAATGTAATGATGTATTTGAAATTCAAACATCATACAATAAATAATTCAAATGATGATGTATTACAACGCTTTACTATTTTTATAACGCAATAACAATTCGAATTTCAATTTAATGTTAAATAAAATTTTTTATTTTTTTGTCGAGAAAATAATGTTTCCCGATTTTCTTGCAGTAGCGTCTTCAACCACACCAATTATATGAAGGTTTGTCTGTAATGCACTTCCATTTAAACTTGGTCTATAAATTTATCATTGTTTTTACTAGCGATGTCAGCCGAAAAACCTATGCATGCAGACCAATAAATTTTTTGTCAAACCATTTACTATATAGACAAATGAATTCGCTATAAATCAGTTGTTTTTACTATTTTTACCAAGTCTATTTTAATAATTATCAATAGATGAAAAAATCTTCTCTGGCGGTATCGTTGTTATTGTTATTGCTATTATTGTTATTATTATTATTATTGTTATTGTTATTATATTATTTATTATTATTATTATTTGTTATTATTATTATTATTATTTGTTATTAATATTATTATTTGTTATTATTACATCTAATTCGACACCATTGTTGCTATTTAATAGTTCGTCATTACTAGGGTTCTATTTGGAATAAGGTTTGTTCGAATTATTTGCTTTATTCGTCATATTACAATAGAAACTCTAACTGTTACTATTGCGTTTTTTATTATTATCTTTTTTTTTTTAGCAAATATATGTCTTTTTCTTTTATCATTTCTAAGTAATGCATTAAAACTCCAGACGTAAAATGAATGTCAAAAGATTTTTTTTAGCCAGACAAGCCGTTTAAAAATTCCTTAGCCAGCTCATATCACTAATTATATTATAAGCCAATGAAGCAAATGTAGTGCTTCAGCTTTAGTCTTAATCAACTTTTATTGTTTAAAAGTTTTATCGCTATAAACGCTCAACAAGATGGGTTCTTCATGGTCACATTTCAATTTATATACTGTCCTTTGGTGAAGATACCAGCTTAGCTTGTACTCGTAAACAATTTCCACACAGAGGACTTAGATCATCACCATTACATGCAAAATTTTCGCCAGTATATACAATTCGCTCTCTCTATAACGTACCATTTGGATTATTACCGGAAAAAATGCCCGTTAGAAACAACTACTATTATTATATACGTGACATATAAATTGGACTCAAATTTCACAGCCTGTTATAGAGCAAGATCCGTTATGGAAAGATACATTATAGAGAGAGTTTCCCTGCAAGTACACTTATTTCTCCTCATAAAAACAACAACTTCATATTTTTTTTTTCTTGGTTTAGCCAGATAGTCTTGACTTTTTATCTATTTCAGAACCTTCACCTATTTCCGCAGTTATTATACAAAAATTACTTGCATTATTATTAGCTTTAATCCACATTTACAAAACCCAAAATACTTACGATTCTCTTCCTTGTGTTGTAATTGTATACAATTAGATGTGTCATGACGTGAAATAATCTATATATAGAGTTGCAGATGAGAATTGTTGTTGCAATTATTATGATGATGGAGTGGTAATGATTAATAAAACAAAGATTTAATATTAATAATAATAATCCATTCTTGACTTAATTTAGTAAAATATATTAACTATTTTTGGATTTCAACGGAAAGTGTATCCAGTGTGGAATCCTAAATATAAAATAAAATAAATGCGAGATACAAAAATATGTTTGTTTGCTTTTTTTTCTATTATTATTAAAACATGTGTATAAAATAAAAACCAGAGAATTAGTTTAATCGCATTCCAAAGACAAGTAATGTAGATATTAATAAGTTAACATTAGACATTTGTAACTTTAACTAAGTAATAAATATTATTGCATTTAACACAGATATCCATGCGTTTATGGAAGTCATGTGGTTTAAAATAAACTTTCACAATTCTAATGGTTATTCCGCAAGTTTAACTTGGACATTTCTTTATTTTTAACATCAAACTTTTTAATTTTATATATTCTATATGATTTATAAATATTTTTACATTTTCAAAAATGATAACTGGAGAAGACGAAGAAAGAGTACAAAGAGAAGTCGAAGTTAAAGAGGAGGATAACATAAAGAAGTTGATCGAGTAGTGGGAAGGATGTGTGGAAAGGCGTGGAGGAGAGATGAAATATTTAGAGAAAGAGAAAGAGTGGTTGGAGGCAAGGAGATGGTTAGTTTTGGAGTATAGGGAAGAATGAATAAAGAAAAAGGTAATGAACAACTTACATCAGAAAATATACTTTCTCTTTTTTTCATTTTCCCATTTAGCAACATTTGGTACACCGTTCAATTTAAATTTAAACCACCTTCTATCATTTAATTGTTTATCATTAACAAGTAATGCTTATATTTTTGAAGGAATGTTTGGCATAGTGTTGTGTGATATTGATTAACTTGTTCTTCTTCATTGATTCTTTTTCCTTCTTTTATTCACTTTTTTAATTAAATACACAATCTTGTTTCATGTTGATAATTAAATTACATTCTAATATTCTGAACTATATCTATTCTATTTTTGTTATATGTAAAACAAAGTGAAACGGCAAGGTGATTTTGAAGATATAAGCCTAAACCTGCTTCACCTAAAACAAGCTCATCTATATAATACACAAATTACCAGATAATGTTGAAAAGTCCCAGAACCATTCTCAAAGCATATGAAAGTTGAAGAGAACCATATTATATTGAATAATGAAGTAAATGCTAAGCTCAGAAAACGAATCAACATATAATGTTGGTACATCTGTAGACGTTAAACCAAATGAAGAGGAGGTAATTTTGGGTAAGGTTAAGATGGGTGATTAAGAAAATTTTTACATCTTTGAAATCCTCCAGATGGAATGATCAACACAGTATGTGTACATAAAGAAATTATATGTTGATACGATTGAAAAAGTTGATAAATGATCGTGATTACAGTTGTTTGCCGTAATTGGGAAAAGTGATTATGGCAGTAATTATGGATTCTCAATATTCTTTATATGAATGAACATTAAAATAACTATATATTAATATGCAATTTGATTTAAAGAGTTCAAATAATTACAGAGAAAATTTTGGCAATTATGATAAACCAATTATAACATTACAGATATGGTAATGATCATTTATTAAAGAAGGGCAATTATGGTACACCTGGAATTGGGAAAACACATTTTGCAATATTTTTTGCTTTTTACATAACTCGTTGGTACTCGGCAGATATTACTTTTGGACAATTAGTCATAGGCACTGATCGAAGCTTTACTTTTTGTATTAAACAAAACAAAAACGTAATTCAAATTTCTGATATGATGGGTGAATGGGACTTTAAAGATAGTTACTCCGTGTCTCCCACTCTAGTTCAAACGAAATTTACCCTTCTAGTTACAACACAAAGAAATAGCTGATGGCATGAATTTATGAAGGAAGCAGGTGTTTTAAAATGCTATACACACATTTGAATAGAGAATGTTTTGGAGATGGAATCCAAATACAAAAATAAGGTAACTGAGGATCGAGTCAATGGGTTGATCAAGGTTTGGGTTTGTATACATGATAAAACTTTTGATGAATATAATGAGGAGCTAAAGATCTTAGAAGTAATCACTCAATGTCTAGAAGGAGAAAAATTAAATAAGCATTATTCTGGAAAATCCATACACGTACTCCAAATCAAATTTACAGATTATGAACATGTTCCTGCTTAGGGTTATATGTTTGAGGCTTTGTTTGATAAATACAAAAAACCACACAGTATTGTTAGTAATGTAAGAGGTCCTGGTGCTCCATTATCTGGAAGATTCTTTGGAGTGATGTTACATGATTATTGCAACATTTAAAAATGCGAATTTTTAGCCAGTAATATTTGTGGGTGATTGCAACTTCCGGGACTAAAGCAAAACTTATTTAAATCAATTAATGAAATAACTTTAAAGGGTTATTATAATATTCCTAAACAGACTAAATAGAAGAATTTTGAGTCGGTTTATGCTCTTGTGTCTCAGTGTGATAATGAAGTTCATTGTTTATTTCAGATGACAATTGTGAAAAAACATAATATCAAGGTAACATTTGTTTTCATTAGCTTTGTATTTGTACCTACTATTATGAACTGACCATATTTATTTATCTAGGTAAACAGTCTTAGGAAATTGAAGAGTCTATTGGATAGCGATTCACAAATCTATTTATATTTCATTGTTCTAGACATCAAGAGTAGAATTATGTTATAACAAATGATGCTAAATATACAGGATGGAATAGCTAAACGGAATGGATTAAAAATAGTGATTCATATGTTCTTCTAATCAATATTTCAGATTTTTAATTAGATATATAATTTTTTAAATATAAAACAAAAATTTATAATCATGTTAAATTTGCACAAAAAATGAAACATGTATAGTCAATGCTTGATATAAAAAATAGTTGGTTTTGACAAAAAATTCATATTAATATATGTGATTCATTGTATAAAAAGATTGCCAATATTTT
>CAUDNR010000334.1:0-30957 GCA_958430865.1 Entrophospora sp. SA101
TATTATATTATAATTTAACTTTTACAACACAAAATAAACATCATCTAATTAAATAATTTGTTTTTTTATTTCATAGATTGTAAGTGTTATATTATAATTTAACTTTTACAGCACAAAATAAACATCATCTAATTAAATAATTTTATTTTTTATTTATAGATTGTAAGTATTATGTTATATATTAACTTTTACAACACAAAATAAACATCATATAATTAAATAATTTTATTTTTTATTTCTTTATAATAACCAGGGCGTAAGTATTATATTATAAATATTATAAATTAATTTTTACAGCACAAAATAAACTTTATTAAAACATCATCTAATTAAATATTTTTATTTTTATTTCTTTATAATAACCAGGGTGTAAATATTATATTATAAATCAACTTTTACAACACAAAATAAATTTTATTAAAACATCATCTAATTAAATAAATTTATTTTTATTTATAGATTGTAAGTATTATATTATAAATTAATTTTTACAGCACAAAATAAAACATCATATTATTAAATAATTTTATTTTTTATTTTTTTATAATAACCAGGGTGTAAGTATTATATTATAAAGTAACTTTTACAACACAAAATAAACTTTATTAAAGCATCATCTAATTAAATAAATTTATTTTTTATTCCTTTATAATAACCAGGGTGTAAGTATTATATTATAAATTAATTTTTACAGCACAAAATAAACTTTATCTTCAACATCATCTAATTAAATAAATTAATTTTTTGTTTCTTTATAATAACAGCTAGTAAGTATTATATTATAAATCAACTTTTACAACACAAAATAAACTTTATTAAAACATCATCTAATTGAATAAATTTATTTTTATTTTTTTGTAATAACCAGCTGGTAAGTATTATAATATAAATTAACCATTGTATAATTAAATAAATTTATTTTTTATTTTTTTTATAATAACCAGCTGGTAAGTATTATATTATAAATTAATTTTTGCTTAGAATGAATACCTATTTTTATTATGTTGAAAAATAAATTCTAATGAAAAAATAATTATTTGAAATAATAAGATGTTATTAAAGAGTTTAAAGAAAGAAAAGAAGAATATGGAATCTGTTCTGTTTGTGCAAGACATAATACTAATTACAAGTGGTGTCAATCATGTGATCCCAAATTGTTAACTCAAAGTTGGACTAGCAGTGGTAATGAAAAATTAGATGAAATAATCAGAAATACACAGCTTGAGGCAAAAGGATTTAATAGTTATTATTACCTTGAATGGGTTCCTTATGACCAACTCACATTCAAAGAAGTAATAGGTGAAGGTGGTTTTGCAATTGTATATAAGGGTTTCTGGTCAAATGGTTTTAGATTTGTTCATAAAAATAAAAGACAATATAGTGCTAATAGATGTGTAGTATTAAAAAAATTAAAAAATTCACAAGATATTTCTGAGGAGTTTTTAAAAAAGGTAAGTAATTTAATATAATCAATTGACAATAATAATTAATGATTTTTAAAATATATTAATTTTTATTAATTTTCATGAAAGCTTCAAAATTACATCAAATTTATACAACTATATAATAATGTTGCTAATATTTATGGCATTTCACAAGATCCCAACACAAAAGAATATGTTTTAATAATGAGATATGTACTTGATGGAAGTTTAAAAAATTACATAAAATCAAACTATAAAATTTGGGCTGAGAATTAAAATACTTTATTGTATTATCTTAAATTTAAATGTATTTCACAAAGAAGGACTTATACATTATAATCTTCACAGTGGTAATATTCTATATCTTAAAAATGTACACCAAGCAATGATTGCAGATTTAGGGTTATCAGGCCCAGTTGATCAAGTAACATCAAGTAAAAATGATATATTTGGAGTACTGCCATATGTTGCACCAGAGGTATTAAACAAGAAAACTTATACACAAGCATCTGACATTTATAGCTTTGGGATTTTAATGTCAGAATTATCAACATGTCAACAGCCATTTAATGATCAACCACATGATCTAAACCTTGCTTGCAGTATCTGTAGTGGTTTAAGGCCTGGTTTTTCAGATGGTACTCCAGAATGTTACATTGAATTAGCATACAAATGCATGGATGCTGATCCTGAGAAAAGACCAACAGCAAATGAAATTATAGAAATTTTTACTTTTTGGAAAGATGCAGTTCTAAATTCATATAAATCTAATTATTCTGATGAACAATGTGATGAATTAGAAAGAATAAGAAAAACATTTAAGGAAATAGATAAAAAACCTTTTAATCCTTCAACAATTACTGCAACTATTCATCCAAATGCTGTTTACACAAGTAGATTATTGAATTTTACAAATCTCCCTCAATTTGTAAGCTCCAACAAAGTTACAATTATTAGTAACAATAATGGTAATTAGTTGGTTATTTATTTTAAAATTCAATGTCAACATTGATAACATTAACATTATTTTAAATTATCATTTTATATAACCTAATCAAGTTGATTTGGATATTTTGATAAACACACTAACTAAGAAATTAAACAATGAATTAAATGGTGATATATCAGTTGAATTAATTAATTTATTTGAATTAGTTGAAATATTAGAAGCAATAAGTAATTGTATTGATTGTAAAATAAAATCATTAAATAATAATGAAATCAAAATTTTACTTGGTAAATTAATTGAAGTGAGTGAAGATCTCTTAAGCAGTTTAGAAATAAATATGTCATTTGGAGGAGTATCTGGATTAGATAATAAATTATGTTATAGTTGTTACAAAAATAGGAAAACATCTAACAAGTATGAAAATAAAGTATTAGCTAGACTTTTTCACCAACATAATATGGATTCAAAAACTATTAAATGGATTCCATTTAATGAATTTAAACATGTGAAATATTTAGCTACAGGCGGATTTAGTGAAGTTCACAAAGCAACATGGATTAATTACTATGAACCTTTTTTCCAGAAATTTGGAGAAAAAACAGTTGCATTGAAGAAGCTAAATTTTTCTAATAATTATACCATGGCTATTATCAAGGAGGTAAAATATTTGAATATTATTTTTATAAATATTATTTAAAAATATTGTATTGTTATTTAATTTATTCATAACAAATATTATTTTTTTGTAATTTTTAGTTAAAAGCAAATGATAAGCTTTATTTTTCTGTCAATAAATGCTTTGGAATTACAAGAAATCCAAACGAAAATGATTATATGTTGGTATTTGAGTATGCCCCAAATGGAGATCTACATAATTATTTATCAAAAAATTTCAAAAAAATTTATTGGAAAGATAAAATTGCATCCCTTTATTGGATTTCATTTGGGTAAAATTTGAATTACCATTACACTATTATGTTTTTATAATATGATTAATTTATTTATTATTAAAATTTAGATTAAAGAATATTCATGAAAATCATTACATTCATCATGACTTACACAGTGGAAATGTTTTTTCATATGATAACAATAAGAGTGTTATAGGAGATTTAGGGTTATGTCAACAAGAAATAAACAAAAAAGAAAATCCAGGTAAACTTTATGGTGTTATACCATATTTGGCACCTGAAGTATTATCAAAAAAACCATATACAAAAGAATCAGATGTTTATAGTTTTGGTATGATTATGTGGGAACATACTACAGGTAAAAAACCATTTTATGACAGACCACATAATTCTTGCCTTATTCAGGATATTTTGAAGGGAGAAAGGCCTGAAATTACTAATGACACACCTCAATTCTATGCTGATTTAATGCAAAGATGTTGGGATGCTAATCCAAAAAATAGACCTGATGCTAATGAAATAGAAAAATTCTTTGAAAAATATCATTATAATCCTTCTAATAAAGATAATGAGAGTATTGAATTAGCAGAAGATAAATTTTTAGAAATTATTATTGAAGAATATTATTCGTTAGATGAAAAGAATTACAAATATCATTCAGAATCATACTATACAAGTCGTTCACTAAATGAGTTAATTCAGCAAACTGAATCATCAAATCTTTTGTCAATGGAATCAGTTTAGCAGTATAGTAATATTCAAAGTATATATATCTCAGAATCTATTGGCTAAACAATCTTTATTAATTGTATGGGTTTAATGGGCAGTGGTGGTGGTAATAATGATTATATTTTTAGTTAAAATTTTTCATTTATATCAATAGAATATTTTTTGAAGGAGTTAATATAAAAAATTGTAAAAGAATACATGAAAAGAATTTTTATATTACATTTGAATTATTCGAATTAATAAAATATACATTTTAATCAAATTACTTGTTGTTTAAATTATTCACTGAATCATTTATTTATTTGAATTATTAACATCAATGGAAAACTCTTAAAAATTTGGATCTTGGCAGTATTCCAAATAATTGTTCGGGAAATCAAATTGAATAATGTTGCAAAAATATTTCAACATCTTATAAGGATCAAGTAGACCAGGGTTAATGGAGATATTCCATAACTTTATTGACTTAAAAAGGATTGAATTTAGAGAGAACTTGGTGGATAAAATCAATGGCAATAGAATTTTAATCAACATTAAAGTCAATTATAAGATTCTAATATTAGTGTCAATTCTTTGATAACCTAATAGAAAATTGGATAGAACTACAAATTGATCAAGTTAAACTAAAAATTATATAATTTTTTTTTTCTTTTGCACCTATTTTACCAACGCTCATGTGTTCTTTTTTTTGTCAAAACTATCTGCAAAAGATTGCAAACTTGTTCCAAGTAATGATTGAAATGATTTTCAATTTGTAAACTTTCACTTCCATTTAGAAACACATTTTCTTCCCTATAAACAAACCGATCCATGATTTAAATCCATGAAAAGGTTACAATGGGAAAGGCAGAATTTGCCACTGTTGCAAATTCGTGGAAATTTTCACGAGTATATCTGGAATTAAAATTCAAGTAACGGATTAAATTTTTTTATAGGGCCTGATATTCTCAAAACAAAGGCCATCGCTTCCAAGTTCAGTTCAATATCTAATTTATCATTATAACTGAATTATTGCTGAATAAATTAATTAATAAAATGAAATAGATAAAGTTCGAATAAATAACTGAATGATTGCCAATAAATTATTAATAAAATGGATAAAGTCGGGTAATGACTGAACATTTATTATTGTTAACGATGAAAATCACGTTAAAATTACTATTACAGTGGAAAAGACGGACTTTTCCCGCTATTACTATTTGCAAATTTTTATGATAATGAATGTTTCTGCAATTAAAATTCAAATAGTGGATTATTTTTTATTTTATGGTCGGAAAATAAATAGTATAGAACTCTGAAATGTTGGCATTAGGCAAAGGTTTGTTTTTTGTTTTTTTTTTACGCGTAAATATTTTTGTTTAACTTTTTATAAACGGGTTTAATTGTTTAAGCGTAAATTTAGACTGGTTGACAAAAGTATATATTAAGCGTCAATTGGTGATCCGCCTATGAAACAGTAAATCCACAAGTACCAGAACGAAACATACATTGTGTTAGGAAAAAAACGGCAGTGACAAAAAATTGCATATCTCAACAATTACATAACATAAATTTAGATTCGTTTGAAAGTTTATCAAATTACCTTGTTAAATAAAAAAAAATAGACATGATATGCTATTGCCAATTTTCTGTAAAGCTAATTCATATCTTTTTTTTAAAACTTTGCAAAATTTTTGTCTCTGAAATTTTAACACATAAATTTTTAATAATAAGCCTGACACAAAAATATACATAATAATCATACAAAAAATTATACCGGTGTGTAATGAAAGTTCTGGAGATTATATATATAAACTTTCATACTTCCAGATTTTCTAGAATTTTGTCAATTGGAAATAAAAGGAATTTGATTATTTTGAAAAAAACAATTTAATGTGTAAATTTCTTTAATAATTGCTCTAAAGCCTACATAATAACATGCTTCAAAAATTTCATATGTTATAATCTAAGATCCTCCGATTCTCTGTTATAATTTTCATCATATAATTTTGGCTACTTTTTCATTAAAAACAATATTTTTACCAACCGCCGTTTTTTTCTTAACACCCTGTATTGTTCCATAAAATTGGAATACTAATATTGTGCCATTTTTTATTGACAAGAGTGCAAGAGTATAATGTTGTATAATCATCTTCATTGTATAGTTAAAAGCTCATGTGGTAAAGTTATTGTTAGCATTTTTTTTTTTTTTGTTGGGCATATTTCCCAACCAATTAAAATCAATGCTAATATAAAAATTTATATAATCGATATTTTTTTATTACTAATCTCTGATAATATGTTAATTGTTAATTCATCTAAAAAGCTCAAGTGGTAAGTCAAAAAATATTATTTGTTGCACAATAAAATCACTAATTCTGTAATTCGGGTAATATATCAAGTTTTATTGTGAGCCTTTTCCTAATTTTTCATTAGACTATTGTTACTGGTATTAGGATTTAACGCTGATTTGTTGGCCGAAATACCCTAATTCCAAATTAAATCCTTTTATTTCTATTTTTTACTTTATTTTTCTTTATATCTACGTTTATTTATTTCTTTATTTACTATTTACTTGTATTACGTTTTTATTATTATTTCGTATAGCGTCGAAATTAGTTAATTTTATTTAGAAATTAACATAGATTCGCGATTAAAATGTGATATCGCAACTAGAGTACTATATCGCGATTAAATTGCTGAATCGCAATTAGAGTGCTATATCGCTACTAATGAATTTAATTGTATGTAAGAAACTCAGATTCAACATACTTGTAAAATAACTTTGTAGTAAAAGTTTTAAATAACTATTCTTAAATCACTAATTATTTGCCAATAAAACTAATTCGTTAGTGATAGTAATGGCCAAATTCATTCTGATCCACACAATCATAAATTATATTGTTATTATCAATTAATACGCCCTCCCAAATAATAATTGGTGACATTATTCTAAATCTAACACTTTCCGATTTAATATATACAATTATTGAATACGCCCCACCAACTCCTGATCTACTTCATGTCAATAAAATATTGATAAATTTCATTATTGTTTGAAAGAGCTTCAATATCCAGATTTTAAGAAATTTACAATTCTGATAGACATGACTAATAAACAGATTAAATATTTTATTTTGTCATTAATACCATAATGGTATTAATGATAAAGTCTAAATTTTTAAGTACTGATAATAATATATAATTTATGTGAATATTATCTGGAGGGGAAATTACTGTAAAACTACCTTCATCATAAATAGCAAAGACAGATCAATGATCAAGATTCTCTACAAAATAAAAAAGTTAAAGAATATATGTTTCAAAATAAATGCATGATAGAAAATAAACAAATACATACTTATAGCAACAACAAAATCTCTGCTAACTCAAATACAGTTTTTTATTATCTGTATATTGTGTTGGGATATCTACTGATGATAAAAGAAAAGGATAACTCATATCTTCATGAAAATGAAATTTATCTGAACTAGCAATTCACATACCATAAAGTCCAGAAAGATAGATAATGCTCCTTTTTTACAAATTGTAACAGTTTTTTTTCAAATTGTTTTAAAGTGGTGAAAATGGATGCCTGCACAGGTCACCATAATTAAATGAATTGAACCTGTATAATTTATAATTTGGCAAAGGCTATGAACTTTCTGATAAAGATGAAGGTGTTGAACTAAAAATTTAAATTGTGGTTTACTACATTAATAATAAATCACCAGTCAGTGCAGTTTACTAGCCAATCTGTCAGTTTCTCTTGAATATTAACATATAATTGCTAATCAAATATTTGATAATCTTTTGTTTTATAACATCACTTTGTTTTTTTAATCTCATGCTCCCAAATTTATATTTAATAAAAGTTCAGATTTATTAATCAGAACACACTCCCAAATCTGCATTTCACACTAAACTATATCACAAAATAATGATTATTGTTAATAATTATATGGTTGGCTCGGTCTAAAGACTCCTATTGCTGCGCCACACACTCTAATTTTCCAAATTGCAATAATAAAAAAGGGTTACACATGATTTTGGTTAAAAAATTATTTTCCCTCCTGTCGAATTTAGTATGGATGAACGAAAACTAGTCTAAATTTAGCGATGATATCAGCGCTCAAATTCCTCATGAGCATAGTAATAGTAAAGTATATTAATATGTTTTTTTAAAAAAAATAGAGCTCTACAACCAAATAATGTTTTTGAGAAATCTCTATTATATACATTAAAATTAAAGACCTATTCCATCAACTAATAGAGCTATTTTTTAAAAGGTAGGACAGAAAATGACTTCTATACTTTTAAAATTTAGGAGGTCTTTAGACCGAGCCAACTATAGAAATCAAGGTTTGCAAATTCTTCCACCCTGCATATTATAGCGTCATCGCCAATCCTTCCATATTCTCTATCGATTTTTCATAATTTTACGAGAAAATTATCCAAGATTCACAAAAAATGATTAATGCATCGTAATACATTCAATCCTTTGTTTTTATAAAATAGTAGTGATCATCAAATTTTTAAAAATATAAAATAACCTTAATTTTTGACTTTTCATTAAAAAAAAATTATATATATATATATATATATATATACAAGAAATAAGAAGTTTCAATAAATAAAAACTAAAAATAAAAATAATGGAGATTTTAAAACAGTTTCAAAATAAAAGTTACGGAACATTTAATAATCATGATCCAGATAAACATTTTCATACAAGTCTTGAATCTGATGATAAAAATGTCATAGAAACATTTAAACAATCTTTTCAAATATTTCCAACTACCATAATAATTAAAAATGCTGGTAGCATGGCAAGAGACCAACTTTGTAAGTAAATTGTTATTAGCTAATATAAGATATTTTTGTTATTTTCCACCACTAATATTTTTAATTTTTTTTTTAAAATTTTATAAAGCAATTCAAAGAACATTTTTAAATTTTTTAAAAACTGGGTTATCTTTATTTTTAGTAGGAGCTTCATTTTTAATTCATTTTCATATAGACGGTGGCGATAGCAGTGAAAATCAAGATTCTGATGACAACTTATTTAATATATCAATTAGTTTTTTTTCATCGAGTATGCAACATAATACAATTGGGTTGGGATTTATATTTTTAGCATTTTACGTGATAACTTGGGCAACTATTAATTATTTAAAATTTCAGAAAATGTTAATTAATTCGGTTACGATTATTCAACATGACGAATTCAATATTTTAGCTGTGATAGCTATGGGTTTATTGATAATTACAGCTTTACTGTTTTTACAGTTTATATGATATTTATGATATTTATTTATTAGGTGCAGAAATAAATTTTTTTTTTATTTATTAAACCCCTTAATTAACCTTAATTTCTCACAAATTTCGAAGTTTACCTTTATTCTAAATTTAGCAATTTACTAATATCCGATTAGTCAACATTTCTGCACCAAATGTTGGCAAATTACGTAATCATTTGCATGCCCGGTCAAAAATTTTTATTATTCCGAGGTCATTTGCTAAAAAAACAATTAAATGATATCTATATATGTACATATTGCAAATATTACTATTACGGAGTCAACTATAATTCAACCCGGCTCAGCCACAATCAACAACCCATATAAGGAAGTTGCTAAAAAGTTCACATATAAAGTTTTTTCCGTTTCAAATATCCATTTGATTTAAATTTGAAAATTCTATATGGTAGAAGGAAATTATGTCTTTGGCCTCAAATTCTCGGTCTTATGGTCAAAATGAAACACTCATTTCATCTATTCGTAATATTTTAAAAGTACGTCATGCATTTAAAATGATATTATTTTATACTTGGAATTAAATTATTTTAATATTTTTTGTTAGGATTATTCTCATGAAAGCATATTTAAAGAATTTCTTCAAAATGGTCAGAATTTATTTTATACCACTATTACCTTTGCTTTTATTTGTTTTTATAATGCTCATCTTCGATAAACAATAGCTGATGATGCTGGGGCTACACGTTTTCATGTAATCATTGATAGTCGCTCACACCCTACCAACTCTTTACTTAGTGATGAAATGAAGGCTTGGCAAGGGCCTGCTATTTTGTTTTTCAATAATGCACAATTCAAAGAACAAGATTTTGATTCTCTCATGCAAATACGTGTTGGTGGAAAATCCGATGATGATACAAAAATTGGAAAACACGGATTGGGATTCAATTCATGCTACCACTTCACTGATGCCCCCAGTTTCATCAGTGGAGATTCTATTGCGTTCTTGGATCCTCAGGAAAAATTCCTGCCAAAGAAAAATGGCCATCTTCAACGTGGCATAATTGGCCCTTTTCCCAAAAATGGCATTCGTGGGTTTTCTGAAAGAGATCAACTATCTCCTTTTGAAAACATCGAAGGTATTGATTTTCAATCAACTTTCGAAGGAGTACTCTTCCGAATACCACTTAGGCAACAACCAAGTGAAATATCTGATAGAATTTTTTCTATTGACGATGTCCTTGGATTGTTCAAGAGCATTAAATTAAATATAACTTCCTATTTTTTGTTTCTTCGAAATATCGAAGAAATTGAAGTGTCACATATACCAGAAGCTACATTTCCATTCAGAATTCAAATAACTTCTCTCTGGAAAGCAACTGTAATTGGATTAGATGAAAATGCACGAAATAAAAGAAACAATATTGTTAATGGTAAAATTCAAATTTTTCAGATGGAAATTGAATTAATTGATGATTCAAACAACAAGCAAAATGACCATTGGATTATTGCAACTGGTGCTCAAAAAGACCCCGAAGATCCTCAATTGAAAAAATATGCAAAGCAATATCGATTACGTGTATTAGGAGGTGCTGCTATTTTACTTAAAAGCCTAAAAAATAACCTGGAAGAAAATAAAAATCAGAATGACTTTAAAGGAAGAATGTTTTCTTTTTTTCCATTGCCCGATACTACATGTTTGCCTGTTCACCTTAATGGAACCTGGGCTCAAAGTTCAGATCGTGCAAGCCTATTACTCGAAAAAGATAATCTGCAAGATTTAGATCATCAGAAACTTAATTGGAATAGACATATTCTGCTTGAGTTCCTTCCAGAAGTTTATTGCCGGCTCTTGGAAGAAATTCTTAAATTACAGAATAATAAAAAAATTGATCCTAATAGATGCAATTCAAAGCTTTGGCCCTTTCCATCTGCCACAGAAAATGTTCCAAACTACATAATTAACTATGGTTGTAAAGTACTCCAACGTATATTACAATGCGAAAACATTTTCCAATTAATAACTTCTGACTATTATATTTCACATAACACCAATGTCGTTTTTACTAATGAAAATACCAATGTGGACAAACTTTTCAAATGCTTGTCACCTAGTCGCATTGAAACTTTCCATCAATTACTACGAAATAAATGGTCAGGAATAGGTTACTATTTCTTAAGTTTTTTGAAAAAAAAAAAAAAGTTTTTTTTGTAATTAAATTAGAGATAATATATATATATTTTTAAAAGTAGATGTGAAGAATGATCATAACCTCAAATCAATAATCCGCTCACTGCCTATTTGGCCAACACGACAGAACCCCTCGATGCCAAAACTCAAACCAAGCTTTGTGCCAGTTTCAAAAGGGTACCTTCTGCCAAAGAACTTTACCATGTATCGAGCAAAAAGCACCAATTATTTTTTAAAAGTTTCTGATTATCTGGATGGTGTGATTTTGCGCGAACTCGATGCTCCCGTAAGAGACATTCGCTCATACGCATCTGAAGACGTTGAATATCCTGAAGAATCTGATCAATGCTATGTGGATTATATAGATAGTATACTCTCATGTGGAATTAACATTACTCAAGATTTAAAGGAAAGGAATTGTTTTCCCAATGCGTTTACAAATGACTTGAAGCAAATTGCTGACCTGTATGATTATAATAATATTGTTTTTCGAACTGTATTTGGAGGAGACTCAAACAATTTCCTTCATTTAAATCTCTTAAAACATTCAACAAGATTAGCAAAGATTGGGTTTAATAACAAAATCGATCAGAAATCATTCATTAAATGTGCTGTGAAAGTTGAAGAATTGCAGGAACTGGGTAACCCACCATCTGATATACGCTATCGTGGATTTATTTTGGTTGATCATTTTTATAAAAATATCAACAGTTTTGAATATAATGGAATTGATAGGATTCCATTTGTTCCAATTGTTAAATGTTTGGATAAACATTACAGTAAATACTATAATCATACTCAAATTTTAGATTGCTTTAAAAATGTAATACTTCCTGAATATAAAGAAGTTGCATGGAGCCAAAAGCCATTAATTCCAGAAGATGTCATACCACCTAAGCATGTGCTTGAAAAACATCCATCACTTGGTAAGCCAAATGTTCCTACTGTAATCAAACACCTCCGCTTTTTGCGTAAAAAACTTATAGAAGATAGCGAATGGATGAATTGGAAAGAAACATTCGTTTTTAATGTTTTTAAAGTCTATGAATGGCTTGATGGAAAATGCTTAAATGAAGGTCTCAGTCTAAAGGAATACATCAATTCAAACGAATTACTATTCCTTAATTTTAATAAAAATCAAGATCCATTTGACACTGAAAACTGGGTATCTGCAAAAAATTTGGTTTTGAATGCTGAACCAAATGAGGAAAAATATGTAAACCCTCGTCTTGCTAAATATCATACAATGCTAAAAAATGCTGGTGTCCAAGAAATAAGACCACCAAGTTTCACAATAAAGGTTAGAGAATATGATCAGGCAAATATAAACAAAAGTTCCACTCTAGGATTTTTATTAAGTGACATGAACTTTTTGCATGATGTTATTTTTATTGTAAATGGTGAAGAAATACGAGCAAGTCGATATGTACTTGCTGCAAGCTCTAAGATTTTCCGTCAGAGATTCAATTCGGAAGAGCATGCAAACTCAAGCGCAGCTAATCCGTCTAGGATCACTATTGGAAATGTTAGCTCCAACTCGATGAAGATTTTGTTGCGTTACTTATACGGTCAGAATATCAATGACGCAATTTGGGGTAATCAAAGTTCAAATCAATATCAAATATCAAATTTGGAAAATTTGGAATTATATAGGGACCTACTTGAATTAGCAAATAATTATGAACTAGATCATTTAAAAGATTTTATGGAATTAAAGCTCTCTCAATTGGTTAACAGAACAAACATGGAAGAGATAGAAAGTTTAGCAACAGATTTAAATGCAAAACAACTCGAACAGTATTGTCGTTGTTTTATTCGTGATAATGAAAATTTATAATTATTTTCTTAATATCATCCATACGATAATTGTTACATCTGAAAATCTTCATTTAAAAAACTTTTTTGTTTGTGATGAATTAAACATGATGGCTCAAGTTTTGTATCGATAGTTTACAAGTAAATTAAAACTTGATGCTTTCATATATCATTATAGTCTATATCAGAAAATATAGAGAATAAAGCAGTAGTAATCAACCGCCTCTCCACTTACTTGGATCTAATATATTTAAATAACAACAATAAATAAAACCATTAAATAAACGAATGGATAGCAGACTGTTTTTTGTTTTTAAAAATACATGTATAAAAATAATTTTTAACTTCCCCTAATTACTCCGAGAAACTAAATTAGCTTCAAAATCACTTGTAGATACTTAATTTTATGATATATTTTACGACTCTATAATAAGAAACAAAATATTTAATAAATATACAGTATAACCTTGTTACAATGAAGTGGTTGGACATAAGAAAATTCATTCAAAATTCGTCGAAACAAGATTACTTACTAATCACGTTTTTATGTTTAATTATAATTCGTTGAAACAAGATTCGTTGGATAAGATACGTAGAATCAGGCCTTGCCACAGCGGGATGAATAGAACAGACACATAATAATAATAAGAAAATTTAATTACGAATATAGTTTGTGTAGTTATTTTACTTCCAATAACGTTTGTTTTGAAGATGAATACATATCTCATATTTAAACCCGTTCTTTTAATCGTTTATTTCAAACGACTTGAATTAATTGTCCCATTGCAAGTCTATTTTCATCACGAAAAAAATCTTCGGCATCTTTCCCTCACTCTGAATTAATGATAATAGCAATAGAATAATGATTCCTTTCGTTTATAAATATTAATAATAGGAATCCTCCATGCATACTTCTGAATAATGTTTGTTTTCAACTATTTGATCATGATATAATTTTTCAGATTATTGTTCGACTTTTTAATGGCTTTTTCAATAAGAAATTTGCATTGGGAGATTCCTATAATATCCTCAAGTTATTCCAATAATCCATCTTCATAATCATTTGAAGCCTTTTGGTTTCTGTTGTGCGTGAAATTCAAATTAGCCGGCCAGAATTTTGTATTCAAACACCCATCCCAAAATTTAATTAATTTCAAATTTGACGCAAGTTTGATTTTCACGCACAACAGTTTCATGAATGAATGATTTAATTGTTTAGAAGAGCCAAATCAATACACAGTCTTTTAAAAGTGTCATGACTTCTAAATATTTACTGTTAATTACAAAGAAAGAACTTTGTAATTGACACACATGTATATCAATAATAATCAAAAAAATAATTTTTTAAAATTGAAATACCAAATCATAAATTTCTTTGAAAATATATTTCAACAGCACATAATTCAAATTTGTATGAGATGAATTGATAAGTTGAGGAATTTTTACCTGATGCATTTTTACTCGAACGATAATCAAATACGAATATAAAAGGCGTGTGGATTTTCCAGAACCATTAGGTCCTATGTTAGCAGAAAATAAAATATCAATAAATAAGTAATATTTTTTTTTTTATGTGTGGTGAGAGAATATGCATTTTTAAAGACATCGAAGAGAGGAAAAACAGTCAGTGTCTATTTTAGTATAACAAAAAGCTTTCAATGTGCGAATTTCTGTTATAATAAAAGTTTCAAAATGTAAAGTTTTCAAGATGTAAGTTTCCAATGAATGTATCTTGTGAAGGGTAAATTTCTTGACGACCAATGTAAGGTTTGGAAGACCATACGTGATTTACATTCTCCCTTGATTTGTTCTAACACGTAATATATGATTTGTTTTCTCTTGTGTTGTAATAGACGAAATAATAGTTTAAAAGTTTTGACGCGCCAAAATTTTTAATTATAACTAATGACCCCCCGGTAAGTTCTGAAACACAACAAATAAATAACAATGGAAAAATTAATAATCCTCTAACCAAGTATATGGGGAAATCTCTTTCCCCAATCCAAATTAACTTTCAATGAAAATTATATAATAACTTTATACTTGTGGCATTGTTTGTTTGCAAATATATTAAATGACAATTAATAAAATTATCAATAAAAAATAAAATGATGCTGTTGTTATTGGACGAATTGAATAAATTGTTGTTGTCATTGATCAAGACCATTTATCTATTACTACTGTTCTTGCTGTCGCTCATTGTATTGTTGGATATATTTTTGTGATTTTTTCAAAAATTTTTGATATGCTTGGTTCAATTTGTTTAATTGTTCATGTTGTATTAGTGGCAGTTGTCGTTGTTGTTGTTGGACGAATCGAAGAAATCGTGAAAGAAGAATTAGTGTTACTATTGTTGGACGAATTGAAATTATTGTTACTATTGATCGTAACCATTTATCCATTACCGTTTTTGCTGTTGTTGAGAGAATTGGATCGAAATAAAACTTGTAACATAGCCACGATCCAAATAATTTTTTTGGCCTTTTTGTTCATTGTTAAATGCCATAAATAATACCCTTTTGGAAGTGGATAAGCTTTTCAGTCAAATTTTCTTACACTTCATAAGTTACCTGAACTCAATATATGGTTATCAATGTCAATTTTGGTTCTAGATTTTGACAACGAATATTTTATTGCCGAAGCAGCTAAATTAAAGAAACATTTTGTAAATTTCGAAACACGTAAAAAGCATTTGCTTTCATATTGATTTTCATTTAATTATTAATAAGAGTTTCTAACAACTGGATTACGTCTACTAAGCTATTCAAAAGGTGGAAACGTTAAAAGATTGTCGAAAGTAGATTATTGATAATAATATTTTACGCACCTTCCTGTAACAAGTTCAATTCTTGATTGGTTGGTGACTGAATCTTGAATCCTTTTTTTTTTTAATTCTTTGTTTTTCTGAATAATTATTTTTGTCAGTTCATTGAATTATAATTGTTCTTTTACTTTTTCTAGTTTGTCTTGTTCTTGGCTGTAAGCTTTTAGTTGTACACAGTGAGTTTCGGTATAACGAATATTTAACTAGTACAAATTTAGAAACTATCTGCAAAAAAATGAATTTAATTGGATATTTTGTAGATAGTCTCTAAATTTGTACTAGTTAAATATCCATTATACCGAGACTCACGTGTACTTCTGAAAAACTAGTACTAGCAATATATAGAATGATCTTCTGATTGGTAAAATGATTCAGCAAAATACTTGGCAAATAAGTTTTTACACACTTGTTTCCTTTATTTCCTGATACTTGTTTCCAATATTTCTTGTTACTGTTATCGCCGTCATATGGTCTCGATTGGTATTTTTAAATAATTTGAACTTTTGTACTTTGAGGAAATTTTTACAGTCTATGAGGACAACTTTTTGTTGTCGTTACACGATTCATAAATACAATAAAACAGATCAATCTTTCAATCTTGTGCTTCTAATTTATTGTTTTATTATTTTTAACATTAACTCTAAAAAAAAACAAGCAACATTATGGTTAGTAAATTAATAAAATAATATTAAAAAGTTTATTGCTATTTTTATACTCTTTAATTTATTTTGTTTAATGTAATGGGAAAATAAAAAAGGCAGCACAAAATTCTCAAGGTATCCAAAAATTATTGGAAGCTGAAAAAGAAGCTTCAATGATTGTTGAGAAAGCACGTCAATGTAAGAAAGAGTAATTATTCAATAACACAACTTATTATTATCATGTATAATATAACTTTTCTGATTATACTTTTTCTTTGGGGAAAGATCGTGTTGATCGTTTAAAAGCTGCTAGAACTGAAGCAGCAAAAGAGATTGAAGCCTTGAAAGAACAAAAAAATCTAGAATTTAAAGCATTTGAAGCAGAGGTAGAGAAAACAATAAATTGGATGATGAATGAACTATTTATTTAATAATTAACTAATAAATAAATTATTTAAATTATTTATTCATTTATTTATTTATTTTAGCATTTAGGTTCATCAGATCAAATATTTGCAAAGTTAGACGCAGAGACAGAAATTAAATTAGAATCAATCCAAATGGCATTTAAAGATAATAAGGATTCTGTTATAGATAAATTATTATCTACCATTACAACTGTTCAACCAAAAGTTCATATGAATTTCAAAATTAATGAAGATTAAAAAATAAAATTATTTATTTATTTAAATTGTAGATTTTATATAAAGAAATTCAAGAAATGTAATAATAATTTATTGTTTTCTTCAGCTCAAAAAAAAAAATATATAATAATTACATAAAAAAAAATAAATAAAATTTTTTAGTTTTTAATGCATACAAATAAATAAATAACATAAATTACATATAAATGAATAAAAAAATTTTTACAAAAAGATTTTAAATAAAAAATTGTCCTCGTATTTTCTTTTCAAAAAACATCATCATCATCATCATCATCATCATCATCATCATCATCATCATCATCATCATCATCATCATCATCATCACCACCACCACCACCACCACCACCACCATCATCATCATCATCATTTGTAGTTGGTGTAGAAGTGCAAGTGTTTTGGAGTTGTGTATTTAATTCATTAATATGATTATACAAATCATCATCAATATTTATACTGTTTTCGTGTTGTTCTCTATTATGATTATTTATATCAAAAGGTTTTGGCAATGGAATTATGTTATTAACAGTATCAGTAATATCTACATCATCCAAATTATTTACAACTTCTTGTATATCAGGACGAATATCCGGATTATTATCCCAACAAGCTTAAAAAATAAAAAAATAAATCAATATAAATATAATAATATTTAAATACTGAATTATTCAAAAATTATTTACTTGTATAAATTTCTACATATTTTCTTGGAGATCCTTCGATGATTTTTTCTCTTTTACCATTTACTATAGAAAATACAAAACTAAACCCTGCAGATGTTTCAGATTCAAATGGTACTTTTCCACTGGAAATTTCCCAGAATAATATACCAATACTGTATATATCAGATTTTTTATTACGAGTATATCCATTAGGGTTTTTTAAATATTGTGGGTCTGAATATTGTAATGTGCCATATAATTTGAGTCCCGAATTTGAAGGTTCTGATAAAGATTTTGAAATACCAAAATCACAAAGTTTGATATTTTCATTATGAATAAGAACATTCCTGGAATGCTGTAAAAAAAATTATTAAATATAAAATTAATTAATTAAAGATAAAAAATTAACCAAAGATAAAACAATTATTAAATTATTAAATATTTAGACACATACCAAATCCCTATGGATTATACCATTGTCATGTAGACATTTTACAGCACTTGCAATTTGTCTCGCAAATTTTAATTTATTATTCCAATCCATTCTACTAAAATTTTTTTTAAATAATCAGATAAGTTACCACTAGTAGCATATTCCATTACTAGTGTTATGCAATTATTAATATGAGCAGTGCCATCTTTAATATAATAATAATATTATTAATAAATTTGTTAGAAAATTTTCGGTGATGCGCACATGTAATGAAATCTATCCATACCTTTTGTAGTTATACCAAGAAGTCTTAATATATTATCATGAGGATCAACTTTTTTATGTTGTTTTATCTTTTAAAAAAATATTATTAACACATAAAATATATCTTATAATTATAATTCAATAAAAAAATCATATTTACTTCATTAACAAGTTGTTTAGTACTATTTCCGGTAACAGTCTTTAATGCTACCATCTTTTGATATTTTTTTGAAAATGCACAAAATACTGTTCCAAATGCACCATTGTCAATTCTTTCAACGTTTTGAAAAGAATCATAATTATGAAATAAAATATATTCTTTTTTAATTGCATCATTAAGCCAATTTTTACATTCTGTCTTGTTCATTTTTTTTTAATGACGGTAATGGTAATGTATCAGAAAAGGAATTTCATTTATAATAATAATAACAACAATAAACAAATAAAAAATTAATGCTTTTGATAGTACATAGATAACTCGATAAGTCGGTTTTGGCCCAACTCGGCCAAAAATTTTCAGCCCTATTTAAAATCCCCTGATAAGTCAGCCAACCTGTTGTAAATCAGCCTCATGTGACATTTTCAAGATCATCATTACTACTTTTAGTAACGTATGATATTTTTTTTTTGGAATTTTATATCACACGTTATTATTATCTGATGATTCTTGTTGCGCGATATTTTATTATTTTTCATTTTTGTATCATCGGGTTATACGTATACAGAAAGAATATTCTTGTTTGTATTGTGAAAATACATTAATTCATTTTTATTGTTTTGTTTTATTATTTATTTTGTATATAATTTTATAGTTTTTGTGGTTCTGCAAAATTTTCTTTGACTCTATCTTGCATTTCTAGGAATTCTGCTATTGACTCAGGACTAAGGTCTGTATGAAAATAACAAGAAAATATTAATATAATGCATAATAGCTAGAAGATTATGTGGCATTTATCATAAATTGCAAGAATGTATTTCCCATGCAATGTAATAGGTACATGTACATATTAGTTTCTCTCTTTTTGTTTAAACCTTCATTTTCCTCATCTGAATCCTCTAGTTTTCTTTTTCTTGATTGAATAAAAGAACAAGTTAATTCGCATTGTTAAAAAGTCATAAAAAATAGAAAAAGATAATTGGGTTAATGGTGAATGAGTAAAAAGCTATATTATGCTATAAGAACAATATATAAACGTTAAACAAAATGGAATAAATGGAAAATAATTTTTTGTATATTTTTTATGCGATTTGTTCATTACTTTTCTCTCCACCGAATTCTATCAATGCATCTTGAAATTTCCTCACCTGCTTCCATCTCTCATCTTTTATCCTTCATCAATTTTTCTTTTTCTTCATTCAACTCATACTTCTCACCAGTATAATCTTTCACCGCCCCTTTCTTCAATTCCTTCAACCTCTTTCCCCACTCCTCTTCACACTCTTTCAAATTCTCCTTCGCCTCTTCATAATCTTCACTCACGTTGTTTAATTCTTGTTCTATCCCATTTTTTATTAAGTCTTCACAAATTCTCTTAATTGTAATAAATCCATTTTTCCGAGTCGAGGACCTTTAATTACTTTCTCTTGAAAAAAAAGAAAAGTGGTTGTCATTTTTTTTTAAGAATTAAAAAAAAAAGTTAAAAAATTTTTTTTTTGATAAATTAGTGGACACACATGACTTGGAATTTATTTACAGAAACATGTCCACCAAGAATGGTTGGCGAAATACTTTGCAGGGAGGGGAATTATTTCGTCAAACCGTTGTTAATTCGTCCCATTTGACGAAATGTGACGAAATTGACGAAATTGAAATTGACCAATTAAACCGACCATATTGATTTTATATATATCAGTATAGTGATGTCACCAAAAAAATGATTTAGATTCGGAACCCTTTGTCTTATCATCATGATAAAAAAGAATTGAGAATAATCACCATGGTAAATATCCAACGTTACTCTACATATTGAATTGCTATATAAAATGCCATGTATGACACAATTAATAAAATTATCAAAACACTAGGTTCTCAAAACATGTACTTTGAACAAATGCGTCGATTTTGTTTGAACCTCAAAATCCAGTATGGTATGATCTAAGGCTGTGGACGAAACTCCTCCAGAAATCAATTCGACATGTTACACATTAATTGTTTATTAGAGTTTCGGCAGAGTTTCGCGTTTGGGGGTTTTGTCAATTGTCAGAGTTTTGACAAGGTATATCCTAATTGTTCATTAGAGTTTCGACAGAGTTTCGACAGTCGCTAAGAGGTTTCAGCAAGCAACCTTAGTATGATCATAACGTTATGAATACCTTATACTAGCAATAATCCATTAGTTTTGAGATAGTGCCATTGGTTTTAAGAACAATATAGTGCGGGAATCTCCGATTATCTTGGGACTAGGGGTCCGAACAATATAATTAGAGTCACATTAATTAACCAAACTCAGATCGCACGCTCACATTATCAATTATATTAATGCTAGCTAAACAGCAAATGAGAAAAATTTAACATTATAAAAAAATTAAATGAAATCTCAAGTAGTTTTAGTTGTTAATATTGCTATTAATACATATACTTACAATCACCCTAC
Source organism: Entrophospora sp. SA101 (assembly GCA_958430865.1). Lineage (NCBI taxonomy): Eukaryota > Fungi > Glomeromycota > Glomeromycetes > Entrophosporales > Entrophosporaceae > Entrophospora > Entrophospora sp. SA101. The sequence goes on from CAUDNR010000334.1 coordinate 21,334, forward strand.
AGTCTGTATGATATTACCGATCTGAAACCTTTTCTTGGTCACCCTCGCAAAATCATTTTTTTATATTCATCAACTTCGTCCTGAAGATTGCAGTTCCTTTTAAAATTAATTCTTCAATATTAATTGTGAAAATAATTTATTGGCTAATTTCAATATTTTTTATAAAAAAGGTACAGATTACTATATAAAGGCACTCTAATCAAATCATAGATGGGATATACTTTTTCTATATTGAGGTGCTCTAATAAATTCGGGCAATGCTTTTTTTTTCATCTATTATACTTTATTAACGCATAAGTAGATGTACGCCATGATGACTGCATTTTCTAAACGGACGAATTCGGACAATACTTTTTTTTTCATCTATTTATAAAGTGTGCGCCATTGTGATGACTGCATTTTTTAATAATCTGAACGGGCGAATATAAACAACATACGAAGTCTTTTTTTTTTATCGAAAAATAAATTTTTTTCATATGTACATTGAAAAAGTTTTTATTTATTAAAAAAATGGAAGAAAATAATAATTTTAACCCAAATGATGAAAAGAATATTGACATTATAGAAGTAGTAACAGTATTGAATACAGAAAAAGATAAAATATCAATTACAAAAGATGATAATTATAATTTAAATACAAATGATATAAATGATGATGCTATTCAACAACAAAATAATCCACATAATGGATGTGATATTGATGAAATAAAATATAGTCCTAATTTAAAGTTTTTAGTAACTCATAGTAAAAACGATTCATCTATTGTTGAATGGATCATTGATGACAATGGAACTATCCAGCCAGAAAAGAAACTCGAAATAAACCATTATAATCATCACAATCCCAACTTCAAACATCATCCATCATCTTCACATTTACCATCATGACACTCACAGCCTCAATAATCTTCCCCTTCACTGTCTCAAAACTTGATGGATTTTGTACCAAATGTAATAACCACCACATCCCTTGTCCCCCAGTCCTCATATTCTCATCCAGTTGAATGTCCAAAATCACATTCATTACCCCGCCAGTTATGTTAATTGGTACAGCTGGTACAGGAGTTAATTCTCATATAAAAAAAAGGATATGCTTGTAGATGTGATGGTAAGATGAGGGAACAGCATAAAAAATATTGCGTTGTTGGAATGACTAATGAATACCAACCTTCACAAACTTATGTATGGTGTTTCTGACAGACTAGGCCTGCACAATCCTACAGAATTATCAAATGGCAAGATCGCTAGTGTCAAGGTAAATGTGCTGTTGAGTGTATCAACCCAACATGTATTTCATTCAAATGTAAAGCCTCGGGATCTTCTTCATTCAGCAGCTGCCATTGCTATTGTTAGCGAACCAAAATTGCTCTTAACTTCTTATTTGCTCTACCACCCTTCTCAAGAACCTATACACCCACACAAACCATTAACACCAGTCAATATATACTAGACAGAACACTCTCAATATCCAATGGAGTCTCTCCTAGTCAGAGAGATTAAAGAAATAGTTAGTAATTCATTTGCCACTTGTTAATCCTATAACTACCAAAACTTAAACGTGAAACAAGCTTATTTGAATTTTTGACAATTGAATTAGGAATTGAAATTTTTTTGGTTATATAAAAACATCTTTTAATAACAACTCTATTCATTTTTGATTAACAAATTTGAATTTTTTATAAACATTGAGAACTGATTATCAAAAAACCTCCTCACGTAACACGAATATAGCAAAAGATATGGATTAAAGATAGCAGCGGTCTCTTTTCATTAACTTTTATTTTTTCTTTTGAAGTGATGATGTGAAGAGTAATCGTTTTTCGTAGAAATCAATAATCTAAATATTTTTGATTCACATTAATAATATAAATAAACAAGCCATTATCATTTCTAAACGATTAAAACTACCTTTTGAGGACATTTGGCATTTACTTCTTTAGTTGAATGCTTTGAAACTTTTCCATTTTTCCTAAATGATTTTTGATGATTTTAGGAGAAAAAAAAAATATATATATACACATACGTATCTACCAACCACATAAATTCACCACATACAAACATATAAATAATACCATCTAAGAAATACAGACAATTCTTCTGTTTCATCGTCACGAATGATAGATTCAACTGATGAAACTTTATTCTCCCAATCGTCGTCATCTACCATCACAATATCAATACCAATATCTTTATCTAATGTGACTTTAATTTTGTTTGGTTTTTGGTGTCTTGACTCTTTTACGACTGTGGCTCCCTCTATATTTTTTTTTGTTTTAACATCTTTTGAACTAGCATCCATCATAGTTGATGCACTATTAGAACTGGACAGACCAGAACTATGATTCTTATTATGTTTATTTCTACTTCTAGTAATTCTACCACTCATATCATTGCTTTTGTTGCTACTTTTTGAACTTTGGAGCTTTGTCCAATATTGTTGTACAAGTTCATCTGCGTACCTTTATTACGAATCAATCAATTTAAATTATTAGATTACACTAGAAATAACAATTTTAAATTGAATATTTACAAATCTTCTTCATAGATCCAAGAAGACTGATCTTTTGAATATCCTATAATGAATAATCACAAATTGATCAATATACACTTTGCCCTATTTTTATTATCAACAGATTATATAAAATAATATGCAAATACCTTTCCATTTAACGAGATAATATAATTTCGACTAAATTTTATAGATTTTATACAACATAATTAACATGACTTTCTCTGATGAGAGAAATTATAAATTTCATCATAAAATGCACGTACTTTTTTAACTTCATGGTCGAAAATGCTCTCGATTTCATATTCACTCATCTCGATGCAAATAAAATGTTACTAATCTAATTTTGTATTGAATTTTTTAACTAAAGAAAAACCAAAATACAGAATTTTAAAAAACTGTAATGATCGACGATCTAAAAATAATCAAAGGCCAATAGCTGCTTTACGAGCCAACCAAAAAATAATCAATAGTTATCATAATTTTTTAATAATATAGTGTTATTCATTCGTGATATTTATTAATTTAAAAAAAATATAAAAACAAATTAACAAATAAAATAATAATAAAACAGAATGACAAAATTTTTTCTTGTTTAAATATATATAATGATACCTGTTGCAATTAAAAACCGTTTTTATATGACGTAATTATGGTTGCGACCACCATCAAAAAAGTTGCAGCCAGCACCTTTAAATATGTAAATAAATTCTGTGCTTCATTCCTCAAACCTATACAGTAAAAATAAATAGCAAGTTCAAACATTATTATTATAATTAAAATCATAATAAAGCCAGTAGCTACTACCATTGTGGTTCTTAAAGCAGAATGAATACAATTAATTGCTTCTGAATTTAGATTTCCATAAACGTAAGTCATAACTTTGAGCAAATTCAAGAAAGGCAGCACCATTAAAAATTTTTGTTGGATGGAATTATTACACAAAGATTCAGTTAATAAAGATAATTCAGGAAAATACTTATCCAAGTGTTTTACACTTTCAGTTGGTTTCTCTCCTGATACCATTTCCGTTTCTCTTTAGATTCACATTCAGCTAACCGACCTTTTTAACAGATTTCAAATAGGCATGGCAAATCTTTTGCTTCGAGTTTCGTATTTGCCATTACTATTTATAAATTCTCGAGAATCAATAGAGACAGATTGGATCCGTCCAAAAAAACCTTACCCGGATCCCCGTCAGACAAACCCATAGGTCACCCGGCTAACATCACTACATGAAATACACCTGGGATAAATATTTCGAGGTAGCTTTTGGTTAATGTCGATTGTTTTACGTTTATGGCCGAATTCGAATTAACTTTTTGGTTACACTCGCAAGCCTTTATATTTAATGCACGTCAATTAATTTATTTTATGAATATATTTTAACAATTTTCTGATTACTGCCTCTTTTTGTACCTAGAAAGCTTCGGTGATCTGTAAGCACACTTTATGGTATGATTTACAATAGATACGACAAAGGCTTTTTTCTAAAGTTCCATTTTATTTTTCTTTGGCCGCTTAAAAGCTTGGTTGATTTAAACTACTTTTCATTTAACAGCCTTACATTTACAACAATTATTTTAACACAAGATGTGATAACAGCATTATATATTTAATTAATCGACAACAACGTTTTACACTTTTTAACACTTTATACTTTAAAAAAATCCCGTTTAACAAAAATTTGACCTTTGCTTCTTTACTAAGCAGAAACCTTACTATCCGTTGTTAACACTACACTCGTTAATTAACGTCACCAAACCTTTGCTTTCTTACTAAAGCAAATATCTAAAGCTTCGGAGTTTTACAATTAACCCCCACCGTTTAATTTCCGACCACAAAAGTGTCTTATTAAGCGAAAAACAATTAAATTGTGAAAATGTTTTTACAGAACGGAATTTTTGTAAAAAGAAATAATTTATTCTTATTTGGTCACATGATCATTAGTCAATTATTAAACAGTCTCTTGCCCTCATCCACACGCTCTAATTTATGATTGCATCATTGAATTGATTCTCTTAGTCTTATCAAATTGTATAATTCTTTATGACGTTTTGATTCTGTCAAGTACCAATCAATGTTATAAAAAAAAAATTATCACGTCAAATTCGCTGCCATTAAGTCAAAAATGACGCAAGTAAAATTGCTTTAAAGGCTAATAAAATATAAAAATATATTCCAAGGTCTTCTCTTTTATTTTTATATTTTTCTTGTGTATCCCAATCTCTCTTTTGTTTCATTGTTCCAGGAACTGAGTTTTTCTTTTGCTGGATATAAATCCAGTTCCCACACACTCATTTACTATTAAGCTCGAACATTTTTTATATTAGTATTAACAACGTGATACATGATCTGGGTAGATAAATCATCAACTAGGGTTCAATACTTTATATGCTTCAGGGTCAGTGTATAATTATTATCAAAATGAAATTTTACGCAAAAGCTTTTTATAATTACTGTGTAGAAATTTTTATAATACCCAATGTTGATTGATTATGTTACTTTGCAAGAATAAACTCACGTTAACGTAAATCTCGAAAGTTGATTGGTTGATTTTTTCTGTTTAGGAATAATTTACCTTATGGCGTGATTTTTCAGAATTAACCAAAGCATTATAAATTCCTTTCTTTCTGGTGATAATAATTTTAACACATGACATTATAAAAAAACATAAAAGAGTTTTTTTGAGAATAACAGTTACATTATTTCCTTTTTCTTTATGGAGAATCACGTGTAATACAATTTAAAAGTGATAAAAATAGAAAACAGAAATTCTTTTATTGTTGAATCAATCACTAGAGTTTGGTGAAGAAGAAGTTGTTCTTTTCAAGATATTTTTTTATCAATTAATCCTCCAAGAGAACATTTAAACTATTTAACTGTCAACAAAAATGTGAATTATTAATATAAATATTAAATCTTCAAAATTAAACTTACAAAAATCTGTACCAAAACCTTCTTATGTGCTATTACTATGTAAAGGTCATTATACGTGCCAATATTGATCAGCCTATGTTGTTTCAAACTCAGGCACACCAAAGACAGTTCAGATGCATTTTTATTTTATTAATAATATTATTGTGTATTAGAAAAAACATCAAGTTAGCATGTGTGTAAAGTTGCTCTATTGACCTCAGGCACTAAAAACAATTCGAATGTGTTTTCATTTTATGAAATATAATAATAAAAGAAGAAATATTAGTAATGGTAAAAAAAAAAAAAGAATATGCGATTTTTATTTTGAAAGAAAAAAATAGATAAATCAATCAATTTGTCAATGTAAAATTAAAATGTCAGTAAAAAAATCAGTTTATCATAAATACGACATTAAAATCTTACCTACAGATCTAATTACCTGAAGTTAGCGGCAGGCCCGAAGTTGAAATTACTAAACAATCTTCCTCTTCCAGTGCGGGATTGGATGATTAAAGTTGCTTCACAGATCGTAAAAAACTTTTTGCATCGCAATTTTTTTTTCTGTTTTCCCTTATTCAATTTCAAAAAATGTAACCTTACATTTTCCAGTTACAATTCACATTGTTACGACATCATATTAATAATACAGTCAAATTTCTCTATACCGAACCCCCTGGAACGAGAAATTTCATCTGGTATAGAGAGCGTAAGTATCAATCATTGTCACACGTCAATTACGAATAAAATTCATATAATTTATTGACTGGTTACGTGTAGCCCACATGTATTCACAAAAATATATAACAATCCTTTTTTAAAAATATAAAAATTAATTTTATTTAATAAGTTTTTTTAATTATTCATATAATCGTCAATTTTTGCTTGTTCTTTTGAATTAAATTCAATATTTTTTTATCAATTTCAATTCATTATCTCCTAATCGTGATTGTTTATTTAACTTTTCCTAATGCCAACAAGGCACCTATCTTTATGTAATACAGGAGTAGTAGTAGTAATCGCTTCAGTTATATCATTATCAACATCATCATTAGTTGCTTTCTGGTCTATGCCTAAATCTTTAAATATTTGAAAATCATGGCAACTTACAATGGGTATAATTAAAGGTGCTCGTCTGAATTTAAGTATGATGCACCAAGTTATATAGATTTGATGAATCGTTGTTAAGGTTTCAACCTTTTATTTGTGTTAAATTGGAAGTGTGGCGCAGCAACAGGAGTATCAAGACTGCATGCACACCATGACATTCTAATGACAACACTTTAAGTGGACTGATAATCAAATATAAATATTTCATTATTTCATTGAGTTACAACTCTTTATATGACAAACATCATCAAAAGTTTTTAACTCAATTTAGCCAGAATTTTATTATAAAAATACAATTGAAATAAATAAAATTAAATAGAAAATAATTATTTTGAATGTCTAATCTCATTCAATAAAGTTTGAATTTGAATCAACATTTGTTCATTATGATTTTTAAGAATTTCATGACTCATTTCAATTTCCTTGAGGAGATCATCTTTAAGGTTTTTGTGTTCCACAGCCAAAGTTTGCAACAACTCATTATTATGATTTAATTTGTTTTCAATTTCCCTTTCTGGCTTGGGCATATCTGCCAATTCCCTAAGTTTCTCAGAAATAAATGGAAGAAATTCTGGATCTTCTTGACTACTATCAATTTCTCTGATTCTTCTTCGAACATCTTCAACTGGCACATGATAAGATCTATCAAATTATCAAATTAAATTATTTATCAAAAAAAAAAAAAAAAATAAGCATAATTACAATAAATCAGGAAACCATTCTCTCCAACGACGTTGATTAGGAAGTAAATAAAATAATTCAATCTCTTTTATGATTTTTGCCTTTTGAGCCAAAAATGCTTCATTTATGTTATATTTTTCAATTTGATTGCTAAGAAGACCAATGAATAAATTCATTAAATATATCACAACAACAAATGAAAATGCAACAAATAATATTGCCAGATATGGTTCATCTTGTAATTGCCAAGATCCAAATGCTCCACTATCACCTATTAAAAATCAAATGATTATTATTAAGTATAATTATTATTTTACTATTTTAAAAATCATATAGAATTTTACCTGCAAGGAAATTATACATTGCCAGCATTGAGGAACCAAAATATGCAAACATATTTGTGTTGCTGTCAGGTTGTTGTACAATAATTGAATTCTGATTATATGTGTTGTCGCTTGTAAAGTATGTAAAATATTTAGAAGTAAGATTCCAAGGATTGTTGGGATCATCATTATCTTTGAAATCAGGGTTGTCTAATGTATAATCATCCTGAATTGGTTTCAATAAAATGAAAAATGCATGTGAAAAGCTTAAAACAATTAAAAATAGAATCATTAAAAATGAGAAAACATTTCTAGCAACTCCTAAAATGATTGCAAAATATCTTCCAAAGTATGTAAATGCTCTTAAAAACAGCATAAATTTCAGATCTAATAATAAATTGGATAATGAAATCAACTTAGTAGCTGGTGAATCATGATGATACAACCATAGAATTGAAGTGATGACTGGTAAGAAATATGCCCCAATGTCTATTAAATAAAATAATAAATTATCAATTTTAATTAATTAGCTAATAATAGAAATTAATAATAATGTCATACCAAAAAAATTCCAAAAGTCCTTGACATATTTAATTGGGTTCCAAATAAATTGTCTTGCTTCAAAATTAAGTTGAAACAACCCAAGGATGATTGTAATACTCAGTAATAAATTTCTACTTTCATCAGATAATTGATCTGGTGAAGTAGAGGTTGCAACTGCAAAGCATAATAAAAATGCTGTATAGATAATCCAAATCCCAAAGTAATATGTGAATCCAAAATTATCCCACTTGGAATTCAAGATTACTTGACCATTCCAATGTTTATACAATTCTAAAGTATCTAATTCAATAAATTTACTATTTGCTGGCTTATATAATAATTCTTTCCAAAATAAATATTCATTGTTGTATGTAAGTAATCCAGGATATGGAATTGCCAATTCCACACATGGTTTTCTAGATTTATTATTTAATTTTCTATTTATAAATTTTATAAATCTTTTAATATAATTATATTTATAATAAAAATCCCAGATGTCTTTTTCTTTATAAACTGATCTCTCATCTACAGCATTATAAAAAGTATGCCAATCATAATAATTTTCCACAAATGGAAACAATATCATTGAAGTCTGGCTAAAGAATTTTGATATTAAAGTATAATGATATTTTTCTAGTCTTGGTAAATCTAATATAATTATATTTAATAAACTAATATTTAAGTCAGTATCTTTTATAAAATAACCAAGACAAAGATCAAATACTTTTTCTACTTGAATACTATTATTGTTATCTAATGCTCCCTTTAATATTTTCTTTCCAAATTTGTTAAAATAATAAAACTCATTGATCATACTATCCAACATTTCTTTATAAGGTTGTCTAGAAATTTGATGTTTATCAATATATGAATAATTAATATCACTAATAATATTATTGAAATCAAATAAACAATCTTCATTTGCATTCTTAATAGCCGAAAAAATATAATATTCACGTGCAATAAATTTTGTAAATATTTTGGAATCTTTGTTGCTAACTGATAAAATGTATATCCAATAATTATTTGTACATAAAATTAAATCGCCATTATTTAATACTCTACAATACTTAAATTCATCATGACTTCTAATACCATATTCATCAATTGTTGATAATTCTTCTTCCATCCCATCATTAATTTTTTGTGCTTTTATATTAATATTTTTAAATTTATTATCATATTCTATTAACCATTTAATTGATTTTCCAGTTTCTATGGTAAATTTTGCTGGTCTTTTAGGAAACTCAAGTGCTTTAAATATTTCTTGTAATATTTTTATTGCATGTAAATAATAATTGCTCTTTAAAGGTATTGTTTGTTGAATACCATCTAATTTTTCTTTGTTGTCTTTAATGTATAATTGATTGTCTATAACTTTGGCTATTTTACCATGTGGTAAAATTGATCCAAATAAAAAATTTTTTTCACATTCATTTTCCTTTGTAAAATACTCTGTAATATCCATAAAATTATCAAGATTATAAGGATCCATTAATTTGTAATTATAACTTTTTGTGTTTTCATGATAATATATTACTA